>JARLTB010000021.1:10242500-10557500 GCA_030141615.1 Unio pictorum
TAACGTAGAGCGCTTTAGACCATTCGGCCACTCGGGGACCCGCTGAAGAAGATGAGTTGTCATTTAGATAACGGAGCAACAAAGCAAAGAAATAATCATATTATGAACGCATAACGCAAATACTTCAATGAAAATTAAATACACCATGCTGTCATGTTGATGCGTAAATTTGAAAGAGCAGTGTACGTTATGATTTTCTAGGGTATTGAGGTCTATTCATCGTGGATAATACATCAAAACGATACACATTCATTTCGTAGTCTATTAAAAAGCAATGTGCAATATTTACCCGAAAAAAGATGATTCTGAATAATATAATGTAGCAGAGTCTCTCCTTGTGTCTGCCTGTCTGTTTGTCTGATGGTAGCAGCAGTAACTATAGCTTACTGGCCTTTCGTTGGCAATATTTTTATAAATCATATTTTCTTTTGTTTATGCAGTTTAAGTCTGATGATGTATTCAGATGCCTATAATTTTTGGGATGCTAGATATTTTGCTTTAGACGAGATCTAAATGAACTGATTGACCAGTACTGATATCAGGTAGAATGAGTTAGAAGCAATGTTTGCTTCTGGTGGCCATCAGGATTAGGATGTTTTCAGTGTTCGACGTTTCTTAAATGGCCGTAGTAAAAGGTATTTTGTCGAACACGCGCGCGTCTTTCCATATTAAGAAATGGGAAATATGTTTACTTAATTACCATCCATACCGCTGGATTTTGACATGTAGGGGCAGGTTAAAATAATATGCATGTTTATGAAGTAGATAATAAGTATTTATACGTCTGTAATGTTATTACAATATATATTGGATCAGAGACAGCAAATTAAGAGATAACCTTGACCTTAGTATATATAGGTTTAACTTGTCCATATCTCACAATATATCATTGAAACGTTACAATAACACTACAAAACTCACTTTTAGATAAATTAATGGTCAGTGAGTCTTTCAAAGAATTTCAGAATTGTTGCTAAATGTTCTTTCCAAATGTCGTTGTAGATGATGACATCATCAATGCAACTATCACCATTATCTAGACAAGGCGTGATCATATTTATGAAACGTTCAAAAGTTTATTTTGACCATTTCATCCAAAACGGCAGTACTTTATTTTAGTAAAGTCAATCTGGAGTCACGAATGCCAAAATTTCTATTGCTCTTTCCGTTAGTGGAATTTGCCAAAATCCTTCCAGAAGGTCGACTTTGGTAAAATAATTTGCATTTCCAATCTTAAGAATACAGTCATCAATTCTTGGTAATGGAAATGACTCTATCTTTGTCACATTATTCACTTTCCTTCACATACGGTAATATTTATCTGGTTTGAGAACAAGTTTACATGGTGAGCTCCAGTTACTTTTACTGGCCTCTATGAAATCATTCTCCAGAAAATTCTTAATTTCTTTTTTTCATACATTTATGTTTTAGAGGTTTGATTGTGCTCGGGTGTCGTTTCACTGGTTTTGAATTTACAATTTCAACGTCATGAATAGTTTTGTTTGTCCTTCTAGGAACATAAGAAAAACAGTGTTCATTATCATTTAATAACTATTTAAGTTCATTTCTTTATTGCTCTAGCAAATTTAAATGGTTATGGTCCAGATCTTTCATATGTTTTGAACTCCGAAGATTTGTCACTCCAATATCAGTAGAATCCGATGATATGCCTTCACTTAAATCTTCACTGAGTGGGACAGGTACCACAAAAAAAACTGCATGTTTAACATGGCAATCTCTTTTACTATACTCCTTTTGCATGTTTATCTGGCAAAGTTGTTTTTGTTGTCGCCTCTGAGGAATATATATAAAGGATTATTTACTTTCCTGTCAACTTTGTGGGGATCATAATAATTGCCTGAAGAAGATTTTGTGGTATGGGAAGGTGAGCCAGAATGCCATCGCCAGGCTCAAAACACCTTTTCGTTTGCGTTTTTATCATATCTTGACTTCATTTTTGATTGAGTAGAGTGCACATTTGCTCTGGCAATCTAGCGAGATTTTGATAACGTATACTCAAAATCGGAAGCATACTCAGGATGATTAATTTCAATATTTTCATTAGTAGTTTTTCTTTCAACAACTTTAATGGTTCACGAAACGTGTGTCCAAAATCAATTTAAATGAACTGAAAGCTAGAGATTCTTGATCTGATTCACGAATTACAAACTATAGTAAATTAATGCCTTCATCACTATCTTTACCCGTATCAATACAATACGATCGAATCATATTTGTCAAAGGCTGATGAAATATTTATGATGCCCTTCGCACTCAGGGTCATATGCAGAAGACTTGAATTGTTGATGCCAAATTCGTACATAGCTTGCTGGAAAATTCCTGACATGATGCTTGAGCCTTGATCAGATTGAACAAATTTGGGAAGGCCACTGGGTGTAAACAAAATCTTTATCAAAGCTTTTACTATTGTTTTAGATTTCGTATTCCTCAAAGGAAATGCCTATCTAAACCTTGTCGATGCACACATAATGGTCGACAGGTATTAGTTACTTGACATATTCTACCATAATTCTACTAAATGGGTCTTCAAATACAGGAACAGGATACAAATAGTATTTTTGTATTTTCTGATTGGGATGTTCTATCATTTGACAAGTATGATATGATCTACAATATTTAGTAACATCACTTTTAATGTTTGGCTAATACAAACTAGCCAAGATCTTGTAATAAATCTTATTAATCTCAAAATGACCTGCCAAAGAAATATCAGGATATCGTTGTGGTCTACGACAAATTATTGTCGGTTGTCATTCTGACTAGAATAAACATAGTGAATACTTAAAAGAGGATCACTGTGTACAATGCCTTCTGATTGATCCAAAACAGGAGTGAAAGTGTCCAATACACGTGGCAGCATATCAATAGCATTCGCTAAAGCTTTTATTGACATAGATCTGGTAACTGAACAAGCTGTGAATAAATCGGAATATTTTGTTTTCAATTGAATCGACTTCCTGGTCCAAACAAGGCTTGTCAGTTACAAGTGGATTAACCACAACCTTGTCTCATGCTAGGTTGTTCCCTAGTAATACATTCATGCTCTCATCGGGTAAAACAGAGACTGTTCCAATTGTCACGGGTTCGGAGACTACGTCTGATGACACATTTACACAATATAGAGGAACATTTACCAAGCGACACTACTCCTTAACTAAAAAACTCAATAGAGGAAACAAATACATTACCTCACAATAAAAGACTTAGAGAGGCTTATGTGTACCTTAAAGGTTTAATAAGGGTGAGATTGACCGTATCACCCAAGATTGATATGGAACCCTTGGATTTGAATGGTTTATAGTTCTTCATAATAAATTCAGACTGGGATTTATTAGCCCCAACAAATGTATTGCTTCCATACATGACCGTGACCGTTACCTATTAGAAATAAGAGTATTTGGAATAGGTCTGTTTTGATTCTGATGCCTGTTTTTCAATTTGTAGCAATCATAAATAACTTTTCCTTTCTTCCTGCTTTATGTACTTATTGGAAGAGACAAGGATCTAGAATAAAGCTTCTCTAAAGCTTGAGGTTTAGAAGTCGTGCCATTTCAAGTTGTAGAAGAGCTTGTATTAGACAGAAATACATTTCTGCCCGAAGACTATTGTGTAGAAGTCTTATTTACAAAAAGGAACTTTATTAGTTAAATAATACTCAGCAGCTCGAGCAGCATTTTCCATGCTTTAGATATGATGCTTGTTAAGATAGGTCTTACTGTCACTATGGAAACAGGTTTTGGAGACTTTAAGAATCTTGTTCAAAGTTCCTGTGTAAGTTCTATCTATCAAGTAACTGCTCTTTTGCTCGAGCGAATTCGACATGAGTTTGTTGAGCTTCTGTTTTATAGTTTCTGCATTTGTGTTGATGCGCCTCAGGGACTAACTCGTAACCCTTTAAGATGGACTTCTGCGCCAAATCTTTGTTAGCATTCTGCTGTTCTGAGAGGAATGCATAGATTTTTCTCGTTTCGACTAAAAGTATACATCGCAATAATTGGGTCAAATGCTCCTTTGGCTATATCCAATTTTCAGTCACTTTTTCAGATGAATAAAATATTTTAAAATATTTATAAAGTACTAATTTCTTAATGCTGAGCACCAATTTAAGCTGCTGTTAGTACCCTTGTTTATACGTCCTTGAGCCACATTACAATTTGTTGCAGTTGATGACGTTACAACGAAACTAATGAACAATATTTCAGTATATTGGACTGTACAGACAGACACTGGAGCATCAACTTGGATGACAAGCTTTTGTTCGTCAAATCCTTCGGTATACCATTCGGACCGCCATCTAAGGTTACCATTTAGTATTAAATGCTCGAGGACATTTTGAAAATAGAAATTGGTGCAATATCTGACAGGCTGTCAAATGTTACATGAACGTCCGACGACATATCAGTATGTGAACGCTCTCGAGATGACTATGTTGATGCTATCAAAGTGCATGAACATACACGATCTAAAGGTGTGCATTTCAATCATGACACATATATGATAGGTCTGGCCGAATTACCATTTTTCCATAATATCATTAGCGTTTCTGGTCTGAAATGCAACACAAATACGGCCGATGACACTACTAAACTAGAGGTTTCTTATACTCACGGGAAATTATAAACAACTATTCGGGATGTGATTACCTGAATACATTTGCGCTACATTTAGACGAGATCACAAGCCATTTACATTTGCACTTAGAAAGAAGAATTTGACGTTTTTTTGGGACAAAGCACAGTCCAAGCCATTCCTTAAGGTGAATAATATATAAGGCAAACTCATTTGTTTATCCACGCGAGCCATTGAAATTAAAGGTCGAAGCATTCAAGTAATTAAATAGTGCCTGTTGAATGGACATGACTAACTTAAAGCTTTTGCATCGAAGAGTTTGACAAAACAATCATACATTACGCCAAGAATGAAAGAGAACCTTTGGCTGCAAACCTTGTAGCCAATTATAATTACCTAGATTCATACTGGCACATTCAGACCATACACCCAAAAAGTCAATAATACAAAGTCCCTTTCTCCAACCCTTCACGCTGTCAGAGAACTATGTTACAGCTGACAAAATATGACATTGAAGTGCACAATGTCAATTTTACCGCACAGATTTGACCATAAACGACTATAACGTTGAGATAGTCGTTGCCAGACATATGCCTTAATTAAACTGAAGATCTTTGGCTTATATGTAAATACTATAAAACAATAATTGTTTGTAGCTGACATTGTTACGAAATGCTATCAGAAACGATTATCAAATGTAAATTTTGATACATATTATAGTTTAAGAATTGCCAAAGTTTCGCACTGATTGCATCTCATCTAATCACAGAAAAGAACTCTTTATAGCACATGACTTAATTTGTACAGGATAAACGTTATTTGCGACGAGATCACTCGGACATGAAAAGTTAACATAGTACACATTGGTGTAAATAAAACACAAGAGTATGTTGAACATTGGTCAAGAATATCTAAAAATAATACATACTTATTAGTATACTCATTATTAAATGATGCCTTGGTCTCTTTCCAAATTCTTTCCTTTTGTTCTGGGCCTCTAAAGCTAATTTTTCCCTTGACGCTTCCATGGACACTTCCTCCAGGAAGCGATGAACATGATCCAAATGCACCCGAAGCGCCAAGAAGATATGTTTCTAAATAACTGCTTTGGCTATTCACGATGTTAATCAGACCACCATACGAAGCTTTGATTAACTTCTTATTTGCATATTCTTGCAATGTCGACGGGTTAATACCCACATTGTGGGATATTTAAGTAATCGCATGAGCTAGAATTTGACTTACGATCCCATACACATTGATGCCAACATGATATGCTTCTTAATTAAATCGAGTTTCGGGTCAATCGAGTCTCTTTGGCGAGCGATTATTTTGTGTACAGGGTATATGAGGTACAATTAAATGAAACGACGTCTCCGAAAATATAGTTTCACCGTGACTTTTCCATTCGAAAATGGTGCAACAGATCTTTTTTATACCAATGTTGGGACTGTCAAAATACGACTTATTGGCTGGCAGATAGTCAGGATGAAGGAAGTCACGGTCAGCATGATATGTGATTGCACAGGCCTCATAATTAGCAATAGCAGAATCCACTTTTAAACAGGAAGACTCACCGTAACAGAGGTGCTGTGTTTCCTAACAGGTTGCACTCCTCCACTTCGGAGTACACGAGGATCAAATTCAATCTTTGTTGAATCCTACCTATTTAAGTTAGCTCGTTGATTTTAATTAAGTTTTTTTTTTGCATTTTGTTTTATTTTGGTGTGTTCAACTAGAATATTCAACAAATTAACAAAAAGTGATGGACAACTCGATCATTACACATCGTTCAGTTTTTGTAGCTGTGAAACATTAGGTGTTGATGGAAAACACTTAGATAGAGATGTCACTCGGTCAAGTTAAAAAACTGATTATTCATAATGTGATAGGTTTTTCATTCCAAGGAGTCGCTCAATGTCAAGGAAGAATAAGTTATCAACGGTTCCGAAACTGATTGTTCAGGTTGTTCGGGTTTTTGACTGGCTACCGTTGTTATATGTCGACGAATATTTCAAGGAAGGATACAACTGTATGATTGCATTTATAGTACAGTTAATGGGACTTGCATATGTGGTGTCATTGTAGTGAGCTGGCTGTCTATAGGACTCACGGTACTAATTCAGTTCCCATAAGAAATCTATGCAATCACCATGATCGTAGAAATTCAATAACTTAAAAGTTTTTAGTGCTCATGATTAGATCTATATTTATCAGTATAGAAGACATCTGCATGTCAGCTTATTTGTAGAGGAAAGGATATTCGCCGCGGCATGTTCTTGATCTACATGTGTTTGAAACGTGTGCTATCAATTTCTCACCAAAGAGTCAGGTGCTAATTTTAGTAATGTGTGTTCGATATTTGGACATTTATGCTGTGGTGTAAAGTATCCAAAAGTTAGCACGGTGATGGCATAGGGTAGCCGCTTATCAGAGGACCTATCAAACTTAGTAGAAGCTACGTCGAGTCAAAATGCATTAAACTAATATGGAAATTATTTTTGTCTGAGATATTGCGAATATTATAATCATTATGGCTTTATTTAGCTGATGGACTAGATGAAACAACATCGTTGATGACATTTTACCTGGTACTTATCGTTTGATTTGTTAGTCACATGAGAACCCAATTATTGCAATATGCATGTCCATTACATCAGAGGTCCAGTAATCACCTGATAACAACATTTAAACTACTTTCCAATATTGCTGAGCATTCAAACATATTGTATAAAAGTAGAATAATATTTGCAAAGAACGAAATGGCATTCAATTCACAATATATTTATTCTGGAAACTACGTTTAGAAAACTGATGCTGTTAAACCAAGTTGGAAGAAATCAGATTTATCAAGAATATAGTACATGTTGAGGTAGGTTGTGTTTTATCATGTGAATTCGGCGGTGACATGGGCTTTCTGCTTGACGAATCTTGCTTTGCAGAGGAACATTCCACAATTATAGGTAGAATGTCAATGAGAAATTGCATGGAGGATTCATTACTACTGAAAATACGAACAAAGTGTGTGTGCATGTGTGTGTGGAGGGGGTGAAAGAGAGGGATTTACAAACAAGTGCATATTTGTAGTTTATGTTTGTTTATAAATAGCTTATTTCAACATAAGTATCTTGGTAGTATACGACCAGTGCTAATACTAACACATGATAATACTACTACTGCTTTGCTACTACAAATACTACTATTTATAATAATAATAACGTCATAATGATATTTGGTTGATAATTTGAAAACTGTTCCTGTCTTGAGAAGACAACTGTCCCGAAAGACTTCGTTTGTCTTTCCAAATGTGTAATTTGTGAAATGGTGTATATGTATATATGGACTTCCGGAACAATGGCCGCCATCGCTTGACTGCTTGAAAGTGGGCTCTTCCGATTTTGTACTATATTTGTGATATTTGTGCTTGTTTTCTGTCATCGTCTACATTGTTGTGTTTCATCATGCACTTGCTGTTCCGTTCGTGTGTATTGGTTTTTTCTCCTTGTGTTGGAAGCGAGAGCAATTGGATTTTTTTTCTCAGCTGTTTTGTCCCGCTGTTGAGACGTAATTTGTTTTTGAATAAACTGCCGTCACGTGACCGCTTACACTACGACGAATCCTCATTCATTCGATTAAATGACCACACCTTGGTTCTAGATACTACATTATGCTCAAGACTGAACGAACTGGGAATTCATTCATCATTTCTTAAATGTAAACGGAAGGAAAAAAATAAACGTTCTTTCAAAACCGACCGGCGTAGGACAGGAAGAATTATTCCAGTTATCTCCCTTTCGCTCGTAACGGATAAACAACTTAAAAATTATGCCGTTAATTTCAATAACCTGGTTCAAATTCCTCTTAAATCGTCAGCTGCCCCAGTGATACCACTACGTATTGCATTATTCAACGCTCAATCAGTAGGATCACCGGAAAAGCGCACAGAAATTTTTAATTTTATCAATGACCAGAATATTGACGTCTTCTTTCTGACAGAAACTTGGTTACTTTCGGTAGGTGATGAAAGTAAGTGTTCGGATTTAACACCCAATGATTACTCCATCAACTCGTTCCCCCGCAACTCTCGCGGAGGTGGAATTGCTGTAATTGCAAAGAATTCCATGATCAAATACCTGAAGTACAACACAACCTTCAACTTCTGCCACACATCGTTTGAACTAGTCCAAACAACGCTCATACTGGAACAAAGGTCAGTCCATTTTTTCTGTCTCTACCGTCCTCCTCCTAGTAGAGAAAAACAAGCTGACTGAATCTCTCTTTTTGGAGCAGTTTCCAAATCTTCTAAGTATGGAAATTCGATAGGTGGCAACCTAATTATTCTTGGAGATTTCAACTTTCACTATGACTGTCCTGGTAAACCAAACTCGTCAAAACTCCTAGATTCCATTCATGTTTTCAATCTTAAACAGTCAGTTAACCAGCCTACCCATAAACTTGGTCACATTTTAGACTGGTTTCTTTATAGACCTGATGATTATATTCTGCAATCAACTCTTGTATCCCACGAACTTGCATCGGATCACCTCTGTATTGTATGCCATCTCGACGTATCAGTCCATAACCCTCCACTTCTATTTGCTACTAAGAGAAGACATGATAAATAGCTACTAAGAGAAACCTCCGTATGATAAATAGAACCAAATTCATGCATGACATTCAAGAAAACCTAACAACTTTCTTACATCCAACAGCGGAACCACTTGATAACTGCCTGCATTCATTGTTTGAAAAACATGCCCCAGCCACCAAATGCTTAGTATCAATAAAAAAGTGTTCTCCTTGGTATAGCAGTGTTAGGGACCAGCTTCGCACTGCTAAAAGACATCGCCGAAAAGCAGAGAGGCTTTGGCTTTCCACCAGACTCACTATTCATAAACAAATCTACGAAGCCGCTAAGAAGAACGTCACAAACATAGTCCAGTACAGTTCTAAGATTACGGAGAGTTCCAGCTGCAAAGAGCTCTTCGAGATAACTAACAAACTAATGTCAAGGAACAAATGTACACCACTTCCAACGACCTTCTCTCCACTAGACCTACCAGACCAATTTGCAAATTTCTTCAATGACAAAGTTCAAACCATTAGAGATTCGCTTGACAGCACACTTTCAACTGATTCGTCACCATACAGGTATGATGCAGAATTCAGCGACAACCGTTAGGAGCATTTGAACTTGTTTCTATAGATTTAGTACGGACAATCGTGATGAAAAGTGCACCAAAGTCTTGTGAACTTGATCCAATTCCGTCACCACTGCTGCTTGAGTGCTTAGAACGAATATTGCCTTCACTAACTGATGTTATTAATATCTCTCTCTCATCAGGGGAATTTCCATAATTTTTCAAAACTGCCATTGTAAAGCCATTGCTGAAGAAACCAACACTGGACCATAACGATTTAAAGACCTACCGCCCAGTTTCTAATCTCCCTTTCATGTCAAAATTCTTAGAAAAGGTTGTTCTAACTCAACTTGTATCTCATTTGAATTCGAACAGTTTTTCAGCAATGTACAGTCTGCATATCGCCCTTGCAACAGTACGGAAACTACTCTTCTGAAAGTATTTAGTGACATTCTCTCCGCTTTGGATAGTGGAAAGATTACAGTCCTCACTCTCCTGGATTTATTTGCAGCATTTGACTCAATAGACCATGATATATTACTTCACCGTCTCCAGTATTTGGCATTCAGAATATAGCCTTGCAGTGGTTCAGTTCCTACTTAGTCAACAGGACACAAATTATATCTGCAAATGGAATACACTCCAGCCCAGTTGACGTATGTTATGGTGTTCCACAGGGATCTGTTCTTGGACCTATTGTCTTCATTCTGTACACTCAGCCGCTCTCAAGTGTCATAGATCATCACCCAGTGTCGCACCAACTATACGCTGATGACACCCAAATATACAAGTCTAGCCACCCAACTGAAGTTGATGCTAGCATCAATGGAGTAGAGAAGTGCAATTCGGATGTGAAATCATGGATGACATGTAACAAGCTGCAGGTGAATGATGATAAAACTGAGACTATTCTGATCACAACACAAAGACTTTCTCATCCACCTCCTTTACCTCAGACAATAAATATCAGCAACACCAACATTAAATTCTCACAGTCAGTACGGAATCTAGGTGTTACTCTAGACAGTACTCTCACATTGCACCAACATGTCATGAACATCTGCAGGGCTGCATATCTTGAATTGAGACGCATCAGTTCCATTCGTAAATATCTTTCTGTTGATGCCACAAAAAACACTTGTGTGTTCATTAGTACTTTCAAGACTGGACTATTGTAACTCAATTCTGTCTGATTCGTCACAATATTTACTCCAGAAACTTCAAAAAGTTCAAAACACAGCTGCACGAATAATCTTTAGAGTACCTCGATCAGAGCACACCTCACCACTGCTCTATACCATACACTTTGTATCTATTCGATACAGAATAAAACACAAAATTTTTTCTCTGTGCTATATTTCAATGACAGACTCCAGTCCAACACACCTATCCAGCCTCACCCATGTGTATACACCAGCTAGATCCTTACGCTCTTCTTCGTATACTCATTGTACCCCAGGTGAAAACAAAGTCATATGGACAACGTTCGTTTGCATACCAGGGCCCGGCGACGTGGAACGAATTGTCCATTGAAATTAGACACAAGGACACAGTGGTCCCTTTTAAGAGTGATCTCAAGACTCACCTGTTTCGACTTCAGTGACAAACTTAGCGACCTAATCATGTTTTGTATCTTATATATTTTCAGCATGTTTTTATGTTTTCCAATTGCATTGTTTTTGTCATTTGTTGTTCTGTAGTGTAGTTATATCATTATTGATGGTGTAAAGCGCTTAGAGCTTTTAAAGATTAGGCGCTATACAAAGTCCTCATTAATATTATTATTATTATTATTATTATTATTATATATATATATATATATATATATATATATATATATATATATATATATATATATATATATATATATATATGTATATAGATATATATATATATATATATATATATATATATATATATATATATATATATATATATATATATATGTGTGTGTGTGTGTGTGTGTCTATGTGTGTGTGTTTGATTGTGCTTTTATGTACTTTTATGCAAAATATAGACCTATTGCCGAAATATTTTTCATATCTTTATTTCCTATATTTTCACAATGGAAATATATTTCCTTATATTTACATATGTGAAAATATAAGACGTACCATAATGCCAAGTGGCAGTTTAATGTGTGTGTATACAAACTTTGTATCTGCAGCAACACACAATCTTGTTTAGAAACAATTAGTTTGTGAATTTGGACAAAACTGCCTAACATTTCAGGCATGGCAATTAATCTTCGTGTTATTATGCGTTATTTCCCCATATATCCTTGACAATAAAAACAAAGCCGCTACGATGTATTGCTAAATCGGACTTTAAATGTATTCAAAAAGTGTCAAATAGTTTACAAAATAGCAACAATGTAATTTATTGCGACGAATTTAGGTCAACTAAAAAATACCACTTTCTTAAATCACATATATCTGTATGGTCAGGCTATGCAAACAGTCACTTTACACAAAGGGAATGCGATATTGTGTGTTGCTGAAGAGTGATAATAATCTTGTAAACTTCGATTTTGGAGCAAAAGTGGTACTTAATTGTTTAAAAAAACGTTCAGTTCTTCGTTAATACAAGATATAAATTAACATCATGCGTTGCCAAAAGCTATATATTTTAACTCATATATCTTCGCCACCAGTTAAAATATCAAGTTTTGGCAACCACACAAAGAAATATATCCAGCATTCACATAGCGAAAAGCAAATAGCTTCTAAATATTTCTCTTTTTACAGGTTTTAAAAATAATGATGCAGAAATCTGTCCTCATCCAGTAGCAAGAGTCAAGGAGAACGAAACATTAGTGATTACTGTCAAAATGAATGTTTCCAGCGTTTGGAGATATGTCCAGTTGTACGAGTATACATACTGGAATTACACTTCCATACACGGATCCGCTGTAGATCACAACTGCACCGTCCGATATATAGATGGAATAAGACCTGCTGGTTACAATTGTACATGTAACCCATCAGAATCTATGACTTATACATGGGATCAAGTTCAGAGGGACATGAATGGTCACACCATTGATATTTATATCTTTTTTTATGCCAGACCTAGTATCATTACACAGATCTTTATTTCTGTCCAAGGCAAAGGTATTCATACTCAGAGGCCTTCATTCTTTATCTCTTCTGTCCTTTTTATACATATGGATCCCCTATATATAGGATAGCTAGATACTTGTATTACACTATTCGTTGTCACTTCATTTATATATATAATCCTGAAACTATTATTAGCTGTATTTAATACAGTTGGAGTAAATACTCAAACAATGGTAAAACATACTATGAGGAGGGAAATTAAATTATCAATATACATCTGTTTGACACATGATGGAAAGAAGTAGAAAAGATCACCAGTTCCCATCTCCAGACACATCTATATATAACCAATAATACATTGGCAATTTGATCTATGAGTATTGTATTATCCAGACACATCTATATATAACCAATAATACATTGGCAATTTGATCGATGAGTATTGTATTATATAAGTCCGTATGCAAGTGTGGGTTATATATTGTGGAGAATGCAGACAACAATCAAAGCTATATATTACACATTGGATGTCACCCTGTCAGTAGTCAGATAAATTTCATCATGAGTATATATTGTGCAAGAAACTCGCTTGCCTTTATTTTCTTCTTCAGGAAACGGATCCTAGAAAAGCAGTGTCAATTCTTTAATTTTGAGTTGTACATGAAATATATTATATATAGTCTCGCAACCTGCAAGTGTAAATTTCTGATCTGGGAACTAACAAAATGTACATTTGATGTTTATACTTGTTTAACGTAATCTAAATGTATTATCTGATTTCAAAACAATCGAATTATTTGTTTATTGGATGCGTGAATAGGACCTGGTCCTTCTTTCATAAATATCTTAGATTTGATGTTTGTATATTGATGATTGCAAACTATAACACGGGTTTGTATAAAGCTTTACTCTTTTATACCTGTGGCTAATGATTTTCTTTATTATTCTTCGTATTTGTAACTGTCACAATTGATGTCATATCATTAGCTGAGTTTATGGCATTTGTTACGAGATTATGCATCTTTCAGTGAAAATGGTAACAAACGAAATGTCAGATGCCGGAAGATATCTTCAATCATTTGCTCTAATTTGGCAAATATTGTTAAATGAATCCTAAGGTATGATAAAAAATAACGTATTTACCACTATTAAAACATCTCATGTGTGTCTATTACAATCATCACTTATATACCTTCTATTAAAATATATTATATTAAAAATAGCTTATATGCCATATATTACAATTATCTTATTACGTACTATTAAAAATAGCTTATGTACTCTATATTACAAATACCGTCGTCATAATCTATTACAAATATCTGATGTACTCATTATTACAAATATTGGATGTAGCCAGGATTACAAATATCATTTGTACTCCCTCTTACAAATGTGGTGGATACCCTCTGTTGTACAAGGAACACGTAACGATCGTTAAAAATGTACAAATTACCAACCATCAAGGTGCTCTATAATTCAAAAGGAAAACTTAAATTACTTTGCTAGTGTGAGGTTTAGAATTATTGCCGAAGATCACCAATACGCTTTAAACCATAGTGTTCAGTTTAAATATGTATTATATAATCCCATTTTTATCATTTTCCATCTGAGTAAGTTTAAATTCAAGGACATGAATATATATATATATATATATATATATATATATATATATATATATATATATAGCCTTAACGGGGCAGAATACAACAAATCAAGTTAGCACAACAATGTTTCCAAGCAACAGCTCAACAGCATCTACCTCTATGGTTACTACACCTCAGCTACCTCCTTCTTACGTGCCAAATCCTAGTAAGCAGGAACTGTCTATTATTGGTGTTTCATGTTTGTAGCACGGACATCATACTTTATAATATTCAATAGTTTTTAACTATCGTTAGGAATGAATTTGATAAATACTATCAACACTCGTCACCTCGTTATTATTTACTTTTCATGTATGTCGAAATGGACAAATTTTTCTTGTACGACAAATTGGTAAAATTATATAGTTCGATAGGAATTTAACCAATCAATTGATTTATTCAGGTGAGAATTGATGTAAAGAAAATATGAGTTTATCAGAGATGGGTGAAAGATTGATAGACTACAACAAATGGATGAATTTATTAATCGATATCGTGTTTTTCATTGCATATGCCGTTTACAAACACAGATCCATTTAAATGACCAGCCACGTGTGCGCGTTAAGTGTTTGTGTACTTTGGCTTTGTTTCTAACGTAGGTTTAATTTTGTTGTCCTATCGCTACGATGCCTTTGTTTCAGCAGTTGATAGTGATATCTAGCTCTGTAATTTGCAAAGAAACGTTACAGATATTGACCAGTGTAGTTGTTAACTTACTAATTGTTATTTTTTCGGCAGTCTTCTGGTAGGCTATACTTTGTTTATTTATTATTTATTTATTTATTTTTGATAACATTTATGAAGCCATCACTTTCTGCAGATACGTTTCCATGGTAATATTTTCATTCCATAGTCACCAGCTATCAATATGAAACTAAAAGAGCATTACTAGTTTTAATAATACATTGTGATCATTCAGACTTCAACCTGCACTCTGTATTCTTGCAATATATTAATTGACAAAACTTAGAAGAATTACTGATTATCAAATTGTACAGGGAACATATTCCGATGACCATTTGTTTATCTAGTGTATATTGTTTGTTCGTATTATATCACAATGTCTAATATTATTAAATATGAATAACGTCTAAATGATTTCTGTCATATTTGACCTACCTCCATTATAAAGGAATATTTGATCATGACAAAAGTAGGTCTCAAACATCCAACAAATACACTGAACACCTATGGAAAGTTAATGTATTCAGATAGACTCATCCCATTCCATGTAACTGGGATACCATAAAGCTATAAATCATCTCTTGATGGTATGCGAATATAGTGAGATAATTGATAAAAGAATATATGATGTAATCTTAAAGCATAAGAATTTAACAGGATATGATCTAATCTTTATTGAGCAGTATAAAATAAAATCCACCATTATTTTAGTGTGTGAATTAAGATAAGTATGCAATTCCGTTGTCAGATCTGCACGTGACGGACTTTAAAATGACGAGTAATATCCCATATATTTTACATTTTGAATTTTAAATGCAATATGCTTCCGTAACATTTTGAACAAAAAATATCGAAAACACACCTAAAACTATTTTCTTCAGTTCACGAAACTGCTTCGAGATAAAACTTATGCATCGCTATTAATGCTATCCAATTAATTTTGATACGGGATCTTGCAGTGTTATAAAAGGAAAAGAAAATATAACGAAATATGCAATATGTCAATGAGACATGCACAAATGATTTATAAATAACATTTATATATATTTATATATAATCCTGAAATTATTATTAGCTGTATTTAATACAGTTGGAGTACATAATCAAACAATGGTAAAACATACTATGAGGATCGAAATCAAATTATCAATATACATCTGTTTGACATATGATGGAAAGAAGAAGAAAAGATCACCAGTTCCCATCTCCAGACACATCTATATATATAACCAATAATAAATCGGCAATTTGATCGATGTGTATTGTATTATATAAGTCCGTATAAGTTATATATTGTGGAGAATGCAGACCACAAACAAAGCTATATATTACACATTGGATGTCACCATGCCAGTAGGCAGATAAATTTGATCATGAGTATGTATTGTAGATGAAACTCGCTTGCCTTTTTCTTCTTCTTCAGTAAACCGATCCTTAAAAGCAGTGTCAATTCTTTTATTTTGAGTTGTAAATGAAATATATTATATATAGTCTCGCAAACTGCAAGTGTAAATTTCTGATCCGGGAACTCGTTTCACGTAATCTAAATGTATTATCTGATTTCAAAACAATCGAATTATTTGTTTTTTGGATGCGTGAATAGGACCTGGTCCTTCTTTCATAAATATCTCAGATTTGATGTTTGTATATTGATGATTGCAAACTATGACACGGATTTGTATAAAGCTTTACTCTTTTATACCTGTGGTTAATGATTTTCTTTATTTTTCTTAGTATTTGTAACTGCTACAATTAATGTCATATCAATAGCTGAGTTTATGACATTTGTTACGAGATTATGCATCTTTCAGTGAAAATGGTAACAAAGGAAATGTCAGATGCCGGAAGATATCTTAAATGATTTGCTCTAATCAGGAACATATTGTTAAATGAATCCTTAGGTATGATAAAATATAACGTATATACCACTATTAAAACATCTCATGTAGCGTCTATTACAATCATCTTTTATATACCTTCTATTAAAATATATTATATTAAAATAGCTTATATGCCATACATTACAATTATCTTATTACGTACTATTAAAAATAGCTTAAGTACCCCATATTACAAATACCGTCGTCATAATCTATTATAAATATCTGATGTACTCATTATTACAAATACTGGATGTATCCTGGATTACAAATATCATTTGCACTCCTTCTTACAAATGTGATTGATACCCTCTGTCTTATAAGGAACACGTAACGATCTTTGAAAATGTACAAATTACCAACCATCAAGGTGCTCTATAATTCAAAAGGAAAACTTAAATTACTTTGCTAGTGTGAGGTTTAGAATTATTGCCGAAGATCACCAATACGCTTTAAACCATAGTGTTCATTTTATACATGTATTATATAATCCCATTTTTATCATTTTCCATCTGAGTAAGTTTAAAGTCAGGGACATGAATACATGATATATATATATATATATATATATATATATATATATATATATATATATGTAGACGGAACGGAGCAGAATACAACAAATCCAGGCAGCACAACAATGTTTCCAAGCAATAGCTCAACAGCATCCACCTCTATGGTTCCTACATCTCAGCTACCTTCTTCTTACGTGCCAGATACTGGTAAGTGGCAACTGTCTACTATTGGTGTTTCATGTTTGAATGGACGAATTTTGTCTTGTGCGACAAATTGGTAGAATTATATAGCTCGATAGGAATATAACCAATCAATTGATTTATTAAGGTGAAAATTGATGTAAAGAAAATATGAGTTTATCAGAGATGGGTGAAAGATTGATCGACTACAACAAATAGATGAATTTAATAATGGATACAATGCTTAATAGTTAAGTGTTTTGCCGGTTTTGATATTAAACAGTTGAAACAATACAAATATGAAAGTGTGTTAAGATCGGTTGGTGAATTAGAACTATCAGCGAGTAATGTAGCAATCACCATTATAAATCTTTTAAGTTTATTTCGCTTACGAAGAGGGACACATACATGAAGAATGAAAACCCACAGAACATTAATTAATATTTCTTGCTATAGCCTCTAACCCAATTTCAAGTTTGTTTATTTATTTGGCATGCGACGTCACATTGTCTATCTTATGCATATACATAGGAGAATGGAAACACATACTATCACAATAGTTAAAATGGAACCTTGGAAATTTCACAATTAATAATAGATTGAATTTATATAGTTTAACTTTAAAAATTGAAAGAAGCTTTATAACAATTTTAATAGCATTAATGATTAAACGTATTCAAACGTCTTGAAAAATAATCGGAATTATCTCGAAATATCATATCGTGTTTTTCATTGCACATACCGTTTACAAACACAGATCCATTTAAATGACTAGCCACGTGTGCTTGTTAAGTGTTTGTGTACTTTGGGTTTGTATCTAATGTAGGTGTAATTTTATTGTCCTAGCGCTATAATGTCTTTGTTTCAGCAGTTGATAGTGATATCTAGCTCTGTAATATGCAAATATATATATATATATATATATATATATATATATATATATATATATATATAAATCCAGTCCGAACAACAATGTTTCAAAGCAGTAGTTCAACAGCATCCACCACTATGGTTCCTACATCTCAGCTACCTCCTTCTTACGTGCCAGATCCTGGTAAGTGGCAACTGTCTATTATTGGTGTTTCATGTTTGTAGTAAGGACATCGTACTTCATAATATTTAATAGTTTTAAACTATTGTTAGGACTGAATTTGATAAATACTATCAACATTCATCACCTCTTTATTATCATCTTATTATATATGTCGACATCGACCAATTGTTCTTGTATGATGAAATTGATGAATTATAAGGTCGGTAGGGATATAACCAATAAAATTATTACATAAGATGTGGATTGAATAAAAATATATGAGTTTATAAGAGATTGGAGGGAGATAGATCGACTACAATAAATGGATGAAATATTGATCGATACGAAGATCAATAATTAAGTGGTTTGACGCTTTTGATAACAAACAGCTCAATTAATACAAGGAAGAAAGTTTGTAAACATCAGTTAGTGAATTAGAACTATCAGACAGTAATGCATCAATCACCATCATAAATCTTTTAAGTTTATTTCGCTTACATAAACAGACACATAAAAGAAAAAACAACATAAAGCACTAATTAATGTTTCATGCTATAGCAGTTAACCCATTTTCAAGTTTGTTTATTTATTTAGCAAGCGAGGTCACATCTTCTCCGCTATGCATATGCATTGGAGAGTACAAACACATACTATCAAAATAGTTAAAATGTCAATTTGGAAATTTCACAGTTAATAAAAAATATTGTATTTATTGCTTGACTTTGTTGAAAGGAAGCTTTATAACTATTTGTATAGCATGAGCGATGACACTTATTCAAATATCTTGAAAAATGATCAGAATTATTTCGAAATATCAAATCGTGTTTTCCGTTGCATCTACCTTTCACAAACACAGACCAACCTAATTAATTGTATACTTTGGCCTTCTAACGTAGGTTTACAAATTAAGACGTATCGTTAAAATGTCTGTATTGTGGCAGTTGATAGTGATATCTAGCTCTGTAATATGCAAAGAAATGTTACTCATATTGACCAATATAGTTGTTAACTTACTAATTGTTATTTTTCTGCAATCTCCTGGTAGGTTATAATTTATTTATTTATTGTTTATTTATTTATTTTATTTTTCTATTTATGTAATTATTTACATAGGTGAATATGAACTACATCTGGAGTTTGATCTGAAAGTCGAAATGGCATACAACGAAACGTATAAGGACAAAACCTCCCCTCAGTTCCAGAGTTTGGCCAAAATCTTCAGTATTTCTGTAAGTGTTAGTTCAATATATGTAGACGTATATCACGTTTGGTTTAACTATCAAACGTTGTGCCAAACTGAATGCAGAGGAACAGTGTGTATTTAATCTTGACGGAAAATAAAAAGTAGGATGACTAGAAGTTGAATGAGCTACACTCATGTCATCCGGCTCATCTGGGGGTCTACCCTATGAAAACAATGTATGGACTACGTAATTGTTGTTGGCATTTGAGTGATCAAACTGATATATAATGTGATGTAAAAAGCTGAAAGTTGGAAAATTAATGCCGCAGTACCTCAGCTTTAAATTTAGTTTTACAATGGTCAGTTTTCAATGATCAGCTGTAAAGTGGTAAGTTCTGCAATGGTCAGTTGTACAATGATCCCATCAAAAATATTCATTGTGCAATGGCAGAGTTTACCATGCTTGCAAACTAAGCTTTACAATTGTACAATGGGCGTTTTTGTGCACTGATGAGTTTTAACAGGGCCAGTTGTACACAGATTTACAGATTTACAGCAATCACTTCCCCACTCACAGTATGATATTAGCAACTTTGACAAAGATCGTTCTAATTTTCAATCATCAGTTTTACAAGTATCACGTCTACAATGGACCGGTTTCTAATAAATAATTTTTCAGTGATCACGTTTACACTTATCTGTCGTCCGATGTCTAGCACTAGGCATTACGCCGCAGTCATGTAGCATCACGTTCTCTAAATAATTATAGATTTTATGGAAACACTAATAATGCTTTATGTGTATGGCTAGTTTTTATGTATTCTAAAATAACACTAGTCTTAAAGTCTACTAAAATACGGATAATTGTCTTGTATTCTAAAGTACGGAAAGTTTTTATGTATGCTAAAATACGGATAGGTAATTTATTAGGCTTTATAAATCCTGCATACAACCAGAGCGAGAGACAGCATCGCTATTGCCACCTGAAACATTAGAACTCTGGCGCAAATGGGAAGACTCTACAGGTTCACACATGAGCTGGAACCCTACACATAGCACATTCTGGCACTCTGTGAAATCAGGAGAAATGCCGTAAGAGAACAGCAAATTGAAGATGGGCATATCTTCTACTATATTGGAGAGTTGGACTAGTCCATAATTGGAGGGAGCTTCCTTGTAAACAAAGCCAATAAGGGATCTGTGCTTGAATTCCGCCCCATATCTAACAGAATCATCGCCATTCTCCAGTCATGATGCTGCCAAATAGAGGATGTTTACAACTAACAGAAAGCTCTGGAAAACCAGTGTGGGGCAGAAAGATTTCGAGTGCGTAACATAGCCAACCTCTGCTTTGCAAACAACATTGATGGGCTGGCAGGCACTGAACACGAGCTTGCCATCTGATTGAAAAATCCTGGATGAAACATCTTCAAGTTTTGAAATGGATATAAACACTGAGACGACAAACCTGATGCCAAATAGTGGCAAACAAATCACAGCAAAGATTAAAGTCTGAGAACAGGAACCAGAAACAGTGAGCCAGTTCAAATATCTTGGTTTCATAATCACCGAAGAGGCATCAAGAGCAGAAATTGTGTCACGAGCAGCACAAACACCGGCAGTTATGTCAAAAGAATGACACATCTGAAGAGACAATAATATCTGTCTGAAAACAAAATCAGACTATTGAGAGCAGTATTCATCGCGATATATTTGTTTTCATGTGAGGCATGGACCCTAATGCCAGAATTACAACTAATAATCCAGACACTTGAAATGAGATGCTTGAGAACCATCCGTTGGCATCTCTTACATGGACTACATCACAAATGAAGACGTGCGAAACATCATCAGGCACAAAGTAGGCCAATATAAAGACCTTGCCAGAAACAGAAAGAGAAATCTGAAATGATATGGCCATGTCACTAGATCCAACAGTCTATCCACACTAATATTGCAGGGAAGCGACCAGTGTTGCAGAAGGAGAGGTAGACAGAGAACAAAGTGGACTGAAAATATCACAGAATGGACAAGCAAACGTTTTGCGGTGACACAAGCATTGGCACATGTTTGAGACAATTGGAGGGAACTGGTAAGATGTACGGCAGCACAGTGCCTTAACGACCATACTAGGTCAAGAGACATTATGATGATGATGATAATCTTAAAGTAAGGACATACTAAAAAGGTATTTTTATTTTCAGCTAACAGAAGTCTTCAAAAACATCACGGGTTTTAAATCAATCGACATTTTACGATTCAGGTAAACACTTTTAATTTTTATGAACCCCTATTTTACATATTTATAATGTTTCATTATAGTGTGGCACCCCTTGTTAACTTGTTTTATGGCTCTGTATGAGATTCAGTTGAAAGCACGTATGCTACAAAAACGAAAGGAACAATTTACGTACGTTGGTGATCCCACTTTTAAAACAAAGAAAAAACCCAACAGATTTGCTTCAGATAGGACAGATTCCATAATATATTTTGAAACTAAAATTTAAAATTCAATAAAAATATTTTCTTTTTATTATTGCCATAACTTAACGTTTATTTTTTAATTTATATATCTTTTTTCTGTCTACTGATATTTTATCATAGGCTATACCTTCAAATCTCTCTCTCTCTCTCTCTCTCTCTCACTCACTCACTCTCTCTCTCTCTCTCTCTCTCTCTCTCTCTCTCTCTCTCACTCACTCACTCTCTCTCTCTCTTCTTCTTCTTCTTCTTTTGTCTCTTTCTCTCTGTGTGTGTCTCTCTCTCTCGTTTCCCCGGAGTTTCATGGATAATGACTTGCGTTTTGATTATTCTGCAAAACCATTGAGATTTTTATATGTTTATCCCGATATCAGGCTTATTACGATCCAAGTATATGAAGGATGCATTCAAAACCATCTGACAAATTCAACGATGCTATGATAACATATGTAATGAATTAGCTACATATAAATACCTCAACATACAAATTTTAGCTATTAATATATATTTCATTAGAAAGCAACCTCATCAACAAGTATTATAACATTTTAATTAAATTAATTATGAAACTATTTTCATTTTTCTGCATTATCTTTTATTTGTAGCCCGGGCTCAGTCCATGTTGATTACTTTATAAATGTGTTCGGTACTGTTGATGTTGCCACGGTTACAGAGGAAATCAGATCTAACATTGTCAGCAATTTCACTAGTATCGCCGGTGTGCCTGTTAACACAGCATATACCCATGACTCCATGAAAGGAAGACTGGGTAAATGTTAATAAATTATTAATGATTCCATGCGTAAATGCATAAAAGACTGGGGAAATGTCAATATATTATCAATATTTACATGCATTAAAGACTGGAAAATGTCAATATATTATCAATAATTCCATGCATAAAAGACTGGGAAAATGTCAATATATTATCAATAATTACATGCATAAAAGACAGGATAAATGTCAATATATTATTAATAATTCCATGCATAAAAGACTAGGTAAATTCTAATAAATATTCAATGATTCCATGCATAAAGGACTGGTAAATTGTCAATAAATTCTCAATAAATCCATGCATTAAAGACTTGGTAAATATTAATAAATTATAAATAATTAAATGCGTAAAAACATGGGTAAATGTTAATACATTATCATAATATATATATATATATATATATATATATATATATATATATATATATATATATATATATATATATATATATATATTACATAGATAAAGATTGCGTACTGTATAGTTAATATTTGTATTGACGTCACACATGATATCAAGCTACAAAGCGAATATTTAGATACATTGCATTTGCTTTCATTGGTCGATGTAATGTATATTTCCCATGGACATAACGCAACCATATGATCAAGCAAAGATGTATTTAGTTCTGTATAAAATAAGTGAACACCTTTATACCAATTTCGCAAAGTAATTAATGCAACACTGAAATAGAAGGCTTACACACTGCGTGTCACTATAAGAATTACAAATGTTGGGATTGTATTGTAGTTTTGGACATTATTCAAACTGATTATGTGAAAATCAAATAACAGATTTTTGCAATTTTGTTCTCAAAATAAAACATGCTCTCTAACTAAATTTGAGAACAAGTTTGGGAAACTCAAAATCTACCAAGAATAACATTTAGGGTTACAACAATTTCCCTGCGACTCGCTATAAATGGATTTAAAACATTATGTACTATTCGACCTCTCTGTTGGCCAAGTGGTTAGAGTGTCTGCGTAAGGTCGTGGGTTCGATCCCCGGCCGAGTCATACTAAAGGCTTACACAATTGATACTAATAGATGCCTCGCTTGGTACTCAGTATTATGAGGTTCGTGTTGTGTCTAGTCGGCCTGGTGTCAGGATAATTTGCCAGGGTGGGACATTATACCACATGTCTTTAGCATGATGCCCCAGAGGCTAGACATAACTATAAGCTGCCTTAATACAGACATCGCAGATATATGACTGAAATTGGCTTAAAGATACGTTAAAAATCATAATCACACACACACACACACACACACAGATACTATTGATTTAGGTTTTGTTAGGGTTTGCGTGAAAGGTGGTTCAAAATTAGCAATATGACAATTTGACATAGTCTTACAACCTAAGACACTGAAAGTTACGATGCGGTGATGGGAGTGGGGTGGGTGGGTGGTGGATATATAGTCCAGCGCCTCCATCATCGCAATGTTTGGGGTCCATGTAATGCATTGTTTGATTATTGGACACCCATCGCTATAACCATTTAGTGTTAATTTCATTACCAACCTGATCATAGAAGATGTGAAAAAATGAAAGTTGTTACTCTCGAGTTTGGAAAATAATGAATCAGCCAATAAACAATGAATTTATAGATTCATTAAATCCAAGAATCATTTGTATGTCAACAGAAAAAAACCGATACATCCTTTTATTTCAATACCGATCTTCAACTCAGAACACATGTGTCACTTTTGAAAAAATATTTAGACCATGTCGTGGAATGTTCAAAACTTTTTTTTGGCTAATAGTTTTGAAATAACTTGTTTGGTTTTGATGTAGTTATTCCGTTATTGGAAAATCCATCACTGTTTTATAAATAGCTACCTAGCAGAAGACCTCAATAACAATTCATAAAGACCTCAATAACAATGAATATGCCCTTAAAACCTGCAGGAAATATCTTTAATAAGCAAAATAAAAAATAAA
Source organism: Unio pictorum (assembly GCA_030141615.1). NCBI lineage: Eukaryota > Metazoa > Mollusca > Bivalvia > Unionida > Unionidae > Unio > Unio pictorum. The sequence continues at coordinate 10,267,616 of JARLTB010000021.1, forward strand.
ATAATTAATACCATTAAAAAGAATACAATTATAAGAATTAATGTTTTATTTTAGTTTATCGAGGTATAACACATTTTTTGCCCAAACACAAAGCCTACATAACAACGTTTTGGTGTTATTTGCTTTGTGAGTCGGCATCTGACAGTTTATAACACGATATCACGTTAAATTGTGAATAATTAAATACATTTAGACCCTATCATGCTTGATAGTGGATATTTCGCTATATTTAGACAATATCATGCTGCATAGTGAATAATTAACTACACTTAGAGCCTTTTAATGCTTCATAGTGAATACTTATCTACACTTGCGCCCTGTCATGCTTGATAGTGAGAAATTTAACTAAACGTGCGCCCTTGCATGCTTCATAATGAATATTTAACGACATGTGCGCCATATCATGCTTTTTCTTATGAATATTTAACCAGACGTGCGCCATATCATGCTTCATAGTGAATATTTAACTACACGTGCGCCCTGTCATGCTTCATAGGTAATACTTAACTACATGTGCGCCCTGTAATGCTTCATAATGAATATTTAATTACATGTGCGCCATGTCATGCTTCATATTGAAGTTTTAACTACACGTGCGCCCTTTCATGCTTCATGGTGAATATTTAACTAAATGTGCGCCCTTTCATGCTTCATAGTGAATATGTAACTACATGTGCGCCATTTCATGCTTCATAGTGAAGTTTTAACTACATGTGCGCCATGTCATGCTTCATAATGACGTTTTAACCACATGTGCGCCCTGTCACGCTTCATAGTTAATATTTAACTTCATGTGCGCCATGTCATGCTTCATAGTGAAGTTTTAACTACATGTGCGCCATGTCATGCTTCATAATGACGTTTTAACCACATGTGCGCCCTGTCATACATCATAATGAATATTTAACGACATGTGCGCCATTTCATGCTTCATGGTAAAGTTGTAACTATATTTATATCAGAGTCTTATAATATGTCATGATATAAAGTGAAAACTTAGCTATTTTTATACCAGAGTCACGCATGATATAATGTTACTTACAGTCAGCATACTGGTGCAAAGGTTAATTTATTTCGAGTAATGAGAGTATATTGTCCATAATTCAATGCTTTCACACACTTTTCAGACAATATGAAGACAAGAGACAAATGTTCCCTCGCATCAACATATTTGTGCCCGTTTGGATACTACTGCAAGCCAGCAATTGCGTCCACGTCAGTCATTTTGTGTATAGATCGCTGCAACTCCTCTGTGTGTCAGAACAATGGGGAATGCTATATTGGACATCACAGTCATGATGCCCAATGCAGGTACAAGAGCATATCACATCCGAAAATGCTAGATAAGCAAATATTTGCAAGGAAATAAATGTATGTTTAGCAGTCTTTATCGGTTAGAATTGCCTGACAAAAACAAAGTAATACAATTTTTGAACCATTATAATAATGCATCTATCTAATGGATATTGTTTGATGAAATTAAATGAAACCAACATTCGCACAATCCTCACATAGCATACATTTGTAATGTACATTTTCTTTATGTGTGTGTTTGTGCTTGTGTGTGTAAACATATGTTGCCAAAAATATACTTGTATTCTTTGCCAAGCGTAAGGTCTTTATTGTTTTACACACTTTTTGAACGGGAAATTGCATTTAGGATTTAACTGCTGCTACAAATGATGATGATACTACAACTACTACTACTACTACTACAAATTCTACTAAGAAGAAGAAGAAGAAGAAGAAGAAGAGGAAGACGAGGAAGACGAAGACGAAGAAGCAGAAGAAGAAGAAGAAGAAGAAGAAGAAGAAGAAGAAGATGAAGAGGCAGAAGAAGAAGATGAAGAATTCATCTGCATATTAAGTCTATTCTGAAATTTGAACTAACGCATGATTCGCTGGACGTATTAACTATAATAAGGTGAACTGCTTGTTTCTCCAAAGGAATAGAAACGTTTTGAGAAACTTTAATACAGTGATGTCATATTGATCAATATACAGTATAACATACGGTGACTCTAGTGACTTTAATATCAATAGCTAAGGAAAATCAATTATTAGATACCTTAACCGAACTACAACGATCTAGAAAAGACCTATCAAGATCACTGAACTTACCTTATGGAGTGTTACGTTCACGACAATCTGAGACTAACGCTGCTTTATATTGTCCTTCTTTAAATGTTTCATCCATGCTTGCTAGCTTTGTCTAGAGAAAATTATGAAAAACGTTTAAATCAAACGTTCTATCCATTGATGACAACGCTGACAGTAACGATCGCGTTTATATCCAATTTCCCATTCGAAATACAGAAGAAACGTTTGTTAACTTTCTGGGAATTTGTTGTTTCAAAAGAGTTATTATTAAGCAAACAAAGATTTAGTAATGGCACCTTAGTCGTAATTAGTTATGATGTCGATCCCAATTCCCATTATAATTGTCCACACCACGCAAATCCATAAACCGTATGGTGCTCTCCGAATGTTTGTATTCTGAAAACAACACAAGTGACTAAGCACTTAAAATGTCATTTAAATCCAGTATAGGAAAGCTTCACACGTTACACTGTTGCTGAGAAATTGCATTTAAAGATCTTTTGTTTTATACATTCAGGTGTGGTTTCTCAGAAAATGTTGTGTATTCTGGTCAGAGATGTGAGATAAAGACGGGAGTAGTGACAGTACAGGAGAGGAATCTTTATCTCATCATCGCATGTGCAATTGTAGTCGGGATTCTTCTAGTGTTCATCTCAACAGTGTGCGTCATAAACCGGAAGCGTAACCGACTTAAGAAAAGGCTTACAATTAGTCACGTGTAAGTAATGTAACAACAAATACAAATAAAAATATTTTAATCGGTGGGAACGACTGCGCATTGCTTAGTTTTTGGGCATAACTTAACCATCAATTGGAATAAACATTAAGTTTAATGTAAAGTATTACACGCTACAAATCCAAAGAATACATGTTATGGGGACTTCTGCACAGACACTGGTAATATATGCAGTCTTAATATAAAACTCATAACACAAATGAATACACATATACAAAGAGAAGTGTTGATTTGCAAGTGTAATAGGAAACCATACAAAGCATGAATGATGCATACAAAGTTCTAATTTTAGTGTTAAAAAGACCAAACTTGAACTCATGGTATTTAATTGAAGCAGTTCAACGATGAGGAAACGAAATGGCGTTAGGAATTTGACCCATTTCCCCTCCCCCTAAATTAATTTGTAAAATGAGTAGTAATATAATGATATCATGTTGTCAGAGAATCAATCCAACTTTTATTCAGGACAGAAGTTTCCCTCAATTAAAATTAAAAGATTTAAACGAACCTTATTGTGTAATTTCTACTTAAACAAAACTAGCTGTCATCAGACAATGGCAAATTGATACAATCAAGAATTAACGATTATCAAGAAACAAATATATACAGAGTAACGTTTGTTTTGAAAATGTCGAAGCTTTCTGAACTTTTTGCATAATAATTGCTTTACAATGTCAGTATAAAAACTCTATATCTAAAATACAGTTTGCAACTGGATGAAATGCACAAAAGGTCTGACAATGGTGTCCAAGCTATGGATGAGCGTTACGTCATCAGCCTTAATCCAGCTTTTAGAAGATATCCGGAAGGATACTGTGGTGGAAGGGTAAGTCACGAAGCGGTGGAGCGATATGGTTAAAGGTTTATAGGCTTGTGCAGATGGCTAATATTCGCACAATGTAGTAGCTTAAGTACAAATCTCAACCAAGATTAAAGTCAGAGGACAGGCACTGGAAACAGTGGGCCAATTCAAATATCTTGGTTCCATAACCACGAGCGATCAAGAGCAGAAATTTTGTCACGAGCAGCACAAACAACGACAGCTATGTCAAAGCTAAGACCCATCTGGAAGGACAAGAACATCTGTCTGAAAACTAAAATCAGACTATTGAGAGCTCTATTTCATCTCACTCAATCTTTCTGTATTCATGTGAGGCCTAGACCCTGACAGCAGAATTACAACGAATAATTAAGGCACTTTAAATGAGATGCTACAGAACCATCATTGGTATCTCTTACATGGACGACATCACAAATGAAGAAGTACGCGACACCATCAGGCACAAAGTAGGCCATTATGAAGACCTCCTCACCAATGTCTAAAAGAGAAAGCTGAAATGGTATGGCCATGTCACTAGAGCCAACAGTCTATCCACAACAGTAATGCAGGGTAGTGTCCAAGGTGGTTGGAGGAGAGGTAGACAGAGAAAATAGTGGAGTGACAACATCACAGAATAGACCAGGAAACGTTTTGCAGAGACACAGACATTGGCACATGATCGAGTCAAGTGGAGGGAACTAGACAGATGTTCGACAGCACAGTGCCTCAACGACCACACTAGGCCAAGAGACTAATGATGAATGAAATGATGAGTAGCTTAAGTACTAAATACATTATAATTTAAATGAATTATGAGCAAACGCAAAGATTATTTGTTTATTTATTTAGGAATGCTGTGCACTGTTTAAAAGCTTATATGAACTGAGTATGACTTAAAGATCCATAATTTTGATGCATTTCAAATCAGACCATATTTGTGTCTTTCTACGTTTCTAGCTCTCCGTCTGTCTCTGGGAATTTTCAACTGTCTTCTTTCAGACAGGTATATGAAACTTAAATGACATGTCATTGTTTCAGGGTGTTTTGTAAATGTATGCCACTGCTGTAACTTGTTATATACCCTAATGCCATAATCAAAGGCACAGCGTAAAGAACAATTCTGAATTTAATTGACTTAAATTAAATTTTTTAATCTACCAAAACTATAACTATTCACGATCTCGCTCTATTATTTTATCATTCAGTCTATCTATCTATCTATCTATCTATCTATCTATCTATCTATCTATCTATCTATCTATCTATCTATCTGTCTGTCTGTCTGTGTGTCTGTCTATCTATCTGTCTATCTATCTATCGATCTATCGATCTATCTATCTATCTATCTATCTATTTCGTATTCTGCCTATCTGGCATATGCATCTGTATGTTTTATTGGTATTGCTTGTTCCAATACAATCATGTAATAATTAATAAAAATTCTTACAGCTTTATTGACATCAATGAATTTATATAGGTCAACGTTAGTTACCAGGACCAAGGGCTAGATGGCGGGTATTTGCAAGTATTGGATTCTGCTGGGCGCAACGGTGACGAGGACTACGATTACATTGGTCCAGAGTTTGAGGTATATATGTAATCTTCACATAAAATATTCTTACCAATCTTCTAAGAAAGACGTCAAAGATAATGTTGAAACTTTTAAAAAAAGTATAATTACACTCGCGTTTTGTGAGTATCTGCCTGGATTATTGTTTTAAAATATCAAACCTTGGTGCTAACTGGAACTTATTACAAACTGTTTTGAAAGATGAAGCCTTTTTTCTAAAGATAATCTATTGCAACTTGTTTTGGAACACCAAACCGAAGCTACCTGAAACCTTCTGGTCTGAAATGTCAGCCATTCATGCAACCTTCAACATATTACAACCTTGTTTGAAACGTACAAACCTTCGTGCTACTGACAGGCCCCGAGTGGCCGAGCGGTCAAAAGCGCTCTCCGTTGCGGATCACTGCCAACTCATCTCTGTCTGCGTGGGTTCGAGTCTCAGATTCAGCCAATATTTGTCGGTGAGAAAATTTGACAGTAACTTCACGTGGGTCGGTGGATTTTTCATGTTGTTTCCCGGGTTCGTCCTCCACCATTAATACTGGCCACCAAGTATTGCCTATCGTGTGCTCAAAAATGGCATTAAACCCTACAACAATCAATCAATTTCTTTGAAATTACTACAGTCTATCTTAAAATGTCAAGCCTTGCTGTAGGAAACCTTTTCTATTATCTATGTATTAAAGTGTAGCATGACTTTGTATCAAGATATTTTAATAAATAATTTGCTTTTATTGATGCATCGTGTTACGTGCTAAAGCTCGAAAAAACAGTAACATAGAAATAGTGAAAATAACAAGCTTGTAAAAACTTAATAATCAGTTTATGGAGCACAAAATGTTTCCAGTAAGAAAAATAAACTTACGGTTTTAAGAATCAATTTCAAAATTAACATTAATTTATATATCTGTTTTTACGTAAACAAGAAAGGGGTCACATAATCTTCTAGAATCTCTCAGAACAAATTTACGTTAAAAAACTCCCGTATCCACCGTATGACCCAACTAACTAAAATAGAAAGATGTTTATACAAAGCTCCATAATGTCATTGGAATCATCCAATCATTTTTAAAGCTTGATTACAACTCTGAAGCCAGGTCAGAAATGAGGCCAACACCTGGTGTTTATTCTGTAAAGTACAGGTCACCCCCCCCCATGAACAAATCTTAAACTTAAAATGCCAAATTTGAATCTAACCAACAAACAATAAAAATAAATATAAAGGACTTATATCAAATATACGTAACAATCGTGTACATAAAGAAAGAAGATAATGAATAGTTGGTTGCAGACTATGTAATTATACGTGTTGGCTGCTCTTGTATATTGTATTGATGCCGATGATGATGAAGACGACCGCTGCTGAAATTTAAATGTATACAGTCATATAATAAACCGTGATGTGTATAAAGGTGTTTACTGTCATAGAAATCATTACCATACCTGTGTAAAACTTTAATCTGGTTCCATGCCATAATATTATTTCATATTGTGTAACTTCAACTCCGAACAATTATAATATAGCACCGTTTGTTTTTAAGACCAGTCTTGCTACAAACTATCACGATATTTAACTTTGTGTAACGTAACTCCAGTCTTGCTAAAAACAATAACAATATTTTACTTTATGTAACTCCAGTTTTGCTGGAAAAAAAATAACATTTCACCGTGTGTAACTCCAGTTTTGCTACAAACAAGAGCAATAGTCTACCCATTGTAAATCCAGTCTTTCTATAAACAATACCAATATTCCACCTGAAGTTTTGCGATAGCAGTTACATACCAAAACAATATGCCTTTATGTGTAACACAAAGCATAATACAAGCCAAAATATTTCATCTGATATTATTTTAATTATTATTATTATTATTATTATTATTATTATTATTATTATTATTATTATTTAAATTTCAGGTTGGATCAAGATCACAACATAATTAAACAGTATGCAGCTATTATTATACCATAACGACTGTAACCATCTGACCTAATGGAATGGTGTACGCAACATTCCCTCCGAAAAAAGAGAGCAATACTATACGAATCTTGCACAGTTGCACTAAATGTAAATGATTGACTATTGATATTGTTTACGTTCCTGGAAATTACTGTAAGCGTATAAATATAACAACTTTAAAAAGTTATGACACTAGACGTTTTTCAAACATGTTTAACATAAAAAGTACCAACCTCTAAAGCTGTCACTAAAAGTGTATGCAAATCATTCTGAACATTAAATGTATGTAGCTTCTTATTGTGTCATTCAAAATATAATTTCATATTGCACATAAAAAATTGCTATACTAGGTAATGATGTCACTACAGTAATTACAGAATATTTATATGAAAATGTAATAACTTCTAATATTATTGCCATATACAATATATACAAGCGCGTTTAATAAAATAATGAAATAACATCTGATTCTGTCATTACAAATATATTTAAATCTTGTTCAACACAAGAGCTTTTCAACTTTTAATGTTGTCGTACACAATCATGTCAAACATGTAATAGTTTGTAATGCTTTCAATACAGATACATAAAAGTCATATTGAACATGAAAATTTACTAATTTTTAACGCTTTCACTAGAGTTACACAAATATATTTTATTAGATAACTTTGTGAGTTTACAGTATAAGATAATATATCTGAAATTGTTGTCAGAGAGAGAGAGAGAGAGAGAGAGAGACAGAGACAGAGAGAGAGAGAGAGAGAGAGAATAAAATATTCATACATTTTTTAAGTCAACTTAATTCTAACAGATGCTAATTGGTATTCAAATGGCTTCAAATATCTCAGAACTTAAAGATACTCAGCAAAAATAAATATATGTCTCGCAAATAGTATTCACAAAATTCTAAATTAGAATATGCTACGTATCAGCATCATATTAGAAAAGCTTGATGTTCGTTCAAAGTTCTAGTTATAAACTATTAAATTTCAATGTGATGAAAATTCATACTTCAGGCTGTCATTCAATATAGAGGTTTCCTGTCGATTCGTTTAGTCATTATTGAGTTGCTATTAGTATGTTTCCGCATTTACTAGCTATAACATTTAATATAACATTGCAATTATACTTTAACATTCGGCTAAACCATATTTCAGCTATGTTTGGTCTTGCAGAAATTCAGTACGTTCTATTATTCACACTTCATCGTGAATACAGCTCAGTTTATGCTGATATAGATTATTATCAATGTACAGGGATGATTTCTTGAAGTATTGCCACAATACTTGTATGACAAGCACAACACTATAATGAAAGGATGCAATTCAATCGAGATAACAATATTATGAAAGGAATCGATTCAGTCTAGGTTACAGTATTATGAAACGATATATTTCAGTATGCGTATGATTATTACGAAAGGATGCAAGTCAGTGTAGTTAATAGTACACTTTCAGTGGAGCTGCCGAATGAATATAACGCACACTCAACCTTACAGTATGCATATGGTAGTAAATATTTAAATAAAACGATCGGTACAATTTCTTAAATAATATAAAAGATTTGGTCTATGGATTCCGATAACAACGTGTATGATGTGTAAAATGTAAGAACATTTATTTGATAAAGGTAATTCAAAATTCCAATGCGGTTGCAGCTTTTCAAGAAATATGGGACCATTCCGATTATCTACTGCATACACAAAATGCCTTTCATTACTATATTCCAGTTTTATTTATGTATTCAAGATGTTATTAAACAGATATTACAGTTCAAAACTATTGTTTGAATTCGTATGCTTTATTAGAGAGGAAGTTGTAGTATTAATCGTTCTTATATAAAGTGTGAATCACTTCACGTTGTGGATACATGATAATAGTAATAGATGTGCTAAAAGCCACAATGTTGGTTACATTAATTAAAATCATATGTTTCCTGAAATATCGTGATATTACAATCAAGCACAATTTATTCCACAAAAAAATTAAAGTTTATAATAATAATACAGTTAAAAATAATGTCTCCGTACTAGATATTTGTGTTTACGACGGAAAACATGGAAGATTTCGTTTATGACAGTATATGTAGGGACACGTGTGTATTAATTATGCTAAGTAATATATAGGCTATGAGAGAGAGAGAGAGAGAGAGAGAGAGAGAGAGAGAGAGAGATGCAAATACAATATTTGTGCATTTTTAAAGTGAGACCAATGCTATCAGACGTTAATTCTTTGCTTCTTATATCTCAGAACCTTAACATACTCAGCAAAAATACATATGTCTCGCAAACAATATTCATAAAAGTCTGAATTTTACAAACAGCGGAAGTAACTGGCAAGATAGTAGAAGGAACCAAAGCTGCTATAAACGTTCTCAGTGACATAGCTGTTGCTCAACCACAATTATTAGAAGGTATCGACGAGGCTCGTGTAGAGATAGGCAAAACAAATTATCTCGTTAAAGCAGATCTAGAACCAGAATCAGAATCTAAGAAACTACATTCCCGATTTAAAAGAAGAAGGTTTTAAACACTTTGAGAGAGCGACATAACGATTGCTGCAACAGCTCATAGGGTTTTTTTTTATCCAGAAACCGGTGTTATTTGAACAAAAGTGGTTCCTTTTTTTCTTTCTAAATTACCACGGTATAAGTAAAATAATATGTTCTGAGGACGAATACGCAGCTGGAAGTGGTCTTGAAACTCGCGATGTTCAATCATATCTTGGTTCGTAAAAAACAAACCTTTCCGGTATACATCATAAACTTTATTCCAAAAGCTTAGTGGAAGATGAGCCGGCATAAATTAACCCAAAATCGTCGATGAAGCAGTTGCTAATTGACCGCAATTATTTACAGGTGTTGTCATGAACATCAACATCAATATGACACTAATCGATGCAATTATCGACTATTCCTTCAGCGATTGATCATTGAGATCGGCGATAATATAGCACATGATTATGTACAATGATCAGCGTCGACATGTGATGGTCAGTGTGTTAAATTACCGTTTACCAACATATACAGTTTACGGAAATGGACACGGTGATGTAGTTTACAGTCTATTCAGAACTGCAGCCGAAAAGCAATTAGGTATGAAAGCCATAGACTTTGTTCGTGATAAAGCTATTGCCACTGTTGGTTATGCCACTGGTAAAGCATTCTCATCGAAACATGAGAGATTTGCGCAGTTAACTGCAGCCAGTAGCACTGCTTAGCACTAACGTGATGCCAGCAAGTGTCAATAAAATACTAAATAATGCTTCAAATTAACAGCTGAAATAATTAACTGAAATCTAATTACAAGAGTTAGCTAGGCCCGTCGTCGTCGCTGATGCATCATTAATTGTTTGTTGACACATCAGATTAGAGAACAACAGAAAATATAATACAATTTGCATACTTGAATCTCATCCCGCATTTAATATAGACCTTTCAGTACTTAAAGACGAGAGACTGTGCGAGACTATAAATATTATTCCAGTGAAGTACCATAACCATATGAACGTGGATAAATCGAACAAAAATTCCAAGATAATTGATATTGTTCCTACCCGTCGAGGCATGTATATAAGTATAGGATAGACTTATCAAAATGACAATACCACATACGCAGCAAATGAACGATGTGGAACCGTTAACAATGACGAGATTGCTTTACTTGACAGATCAATATATATTATCAGTGTCAGAGGAATCGAAGCATGATTCGATAACGTCAATCGACCTTACAGACTGATTGATACAATTAACGGAGGCCAACTGAGTTGATCCGCAACCAGCCAGAATGATACATCCACCCCCACCCCAAACCCCCGCGCCTTTGAGACACTATAGAGTAATCCAGAATAAAATCTGGGATTTGCAGCAAGACAATTAAGGTAGAAATTGATGGGTTTTCACATGTGATACCAATTTTACGTATTCGAATTCTGCATACATGTTAGAAACGTTACCTTCGTAGCTAAACACACAATATCAATGGTCCAAAAGGCCACCGACAACAATGAAATCTGAAGCGCTGTTGCGGGTGCTGAGGTTGGTGGTAGTAAATCGGAACAGTCACAATTAATTGTGAATGGCAATGACGACTCCGTCGCTGATAGAAGAACAAAGATTGTTTTTATTCATGGATAGTGGTGGTACATCAACGTTGTCGTAGTTGACAATGAAAACAGGCACAAGCAGAGGCACAACAGGAACATTCTCAAGGCAGAACCCATCGTAGCAAGGATTTATCGATCAAACATCGTATCGCTTGATGTTTTACAGTTTAGTGGTGATTACGATTTTGCTGAGGATAAATGACTATCAAGGATGAAGGACCATCTGAAACAATAAAACTGAATTTCGACCAACACAACGTAGAATGGAGATATCATATTTCAGAGTGATGTTTTGACTTTGTATTTGATCTATTGTTTCATACTGGAGCATCTGGGTTTATTCACTCAGTCATTGACGTACATGTACGAGCTAATGTTGTTCCTGCGTCAGCCGCTGTTTAGAGGGCAATCGCTGTCATATTTGTAGACAAAACAATGGAGCGCGAAGGTCTTGGTGGATAAATGAGAACAGTTGATGCACCTGTGGAAAATATAATAAATCAGTCATAATGTTGTATAAATGTCATATTAACACGTCAATCTTAGTCGTTTAACTGGTCAGATTAAAAAGTAACAATGAGCATCAAGAAGAATTATGGAATTAAAATATTATCGTAATCAACAGCGTTGCATGGCCCAAACAATGTTACCAAGAAATCAAAGAGCAGTATAAGGCTTCATGTATCTGTGGTTGTTATTAACGATATCGCAAAGGCTGGTAGAAAAGCAGCTGCGCTTGGTCCTTTTAGAACAACTGCCGGGATGGCGTTGAAGAAAAGTGACAGGGAAGAGTATGCGGGCATAGTATAGAGACCTTAAAAATAAAAAGATAAAAATAAGACTGCCAGGAACCTTCCATTCTTGGAATGAGCAAGGTGATCGTATGAATCTCGCACGGTTTAAGAAGAATAAAGTTGTTTCTCAGGATCAATACCGAAGGCTGAAGACAAGCATTTTTAGATTGATTGATTTGTCCTCCGATATTTAGACGCAACCGTCGGTATTATTCCCGATATTTATATAATTTGGGGAGATAAGACACCAGAGCTTATCAATCGCGACGATAAAGAAAGGAGATCATAAACGTATTGCTGAAGCAGCCGAGACAATCGCCAGTGAACTCAAAACGAACGGAAATATAATTATCTTGATTTTAAAACCAGCGTCAGATGACGATGCGGTAACGAAGAAATACATGGACGACAACGACAATGTAATCAGTGATACGGGAATCACGCCACGATCTCAGTATGATAACCGCGTTATAATGTTTATAGGTTTCCGCCGAACCAACTGTTAGACATTCAGTAAAGCCAGTTATCATAGATAACATCATCTTAGCTAGACGACCATGCAATATTACATGATGAATTTATTGCAATAAGCAGTGTTTATCATAGCGTGAGTGAATCAATAATGGCTTCGACATTGAAGACATTGACGATCTACCTCCAGTTGCGACCAACACAATTAGAAACTGTGTAAATAATAATAACCACTGAAATGTTGTTGTATTAGTTTTTCTCAGATTCACAACAAAACACTGTTGACGATGATATAAATACAATGTTTGATAATGAATGACTTTAATGAGCAATTTAATTATGAATACCTGAGTGTATATTTAATTTAAATATTGCATCATTAACATAATAACGCACAAATGTAATGTCGAAAAATACAAATTAATCTACAAAATGCAACAAAAGGGGTGAATATTTCACAGTGACTAAACAATGGAAAGATGGCTATAGTTTACTCAGCTAACAAGCGATGTAGAATTTTACTCATGTAGTAAAATGAGTTCACTCATAGTGAAATTATGCAAATTAAAAAGGACATATAAAACTTATATAAGAGTCCCTAGAGATACAACGGGTTTTACGAATCCCAAAGGTAGCCCACAGCTACGATATTACATGCACGGGATACCCTCCGTTGTCAGAACATTTTATTTCGGCTTCATTTTATTTCGGCTTCACGGCTTCATGAAAGAAAAACAAAATGCCCAATAACATATCTTATATAGTTTCTTTTTGATATTGTATAATTAATGTATTACACTTTCTGCAGTTATTTACTATAGTACACTTAATTTTAAATATATTAATGACTGTTAAACTTAGCGAACGTTTATACCAATTTCTCTAACACATTGGAACATTCATTTCAATCAGTCGAGTGCTTTAGTCAACGCGATGTTTACCTAATACCACGCATATAAAGCAATTTCATTAACGGTACATGAAAGTAGTATATAGCTATGTCAATATTCTTTACACTCTGTTTGTTCAAACATGTACATAACTTCACTTCCCAGTTTTAAAAGTATTGAATAGCTATAGAGATGAACCCAAATATATTTTTATATCGTGACCTGAACAAACGTTTGTTAAAATGTTTGGTCACGTGGTATAACATATTTTGCGCCTATGCATTAAAAAAAATATGACAACGACAAACAACTGTCATAAAATTCTGAAACGGATGAAAACTTATCAAATACTAAAATTCTCCAGAATATGATATTACAAAGTACTGCGAAGACTAAATTCTGAAACTTACACAAACGTTCCTTGAGCTTAATAAGTCGAAAAATTATATTAAAAGATAGGGCTTGGATAAATGGTAATCTCTAAATTCCAAAACTGAAACGGACTTAATGGGGACAAACATAACCACATACATTATTATTCAAATATGGTTTAGAATAAGCGTCGCAATAAAATTTACGAAAGTGACACGGAATTTGGCAAAGAGAAGATGAAAACTGGACTATTCTACAAAATTGTCATAGGCCGAATGTTATACTAAATTTAAGAAACATACACGGAATTTGCTTGAATTACAACCCCAATAAACATAACCAAGAAAACAAAGGAACCCATTCAACAACATAAAATCACATCAATGTAATATATTTGTTACAACTTTAACTTATATTGAAAGTAGTACTAGAATTAAAAGATTTGTCTCGGGACCGGCTTTCTCCATTTTTAAAAATGTTTGTTTTCTTTAACCATGTTTAAATTCTGGGACCCAGCGTTCAACACACCTCTTCTCTGTTCAATGAATATCCATTCTGTCTGACAAATGTCATTGTTAACCAATACTCACTCGTACCGACTAACACTTGCATATCCAACTAAAATTCTTGTCTAAGGAGATTGTAAAGCGTGTAGACAGATATAATGATTGTCACCTTTTTTACAGACCCAAACAAGGTAATTTAAATTATCACATATACCAACAGGCTGATGAGAGTACAAAGAGTTACAAGATAATCACCATGACGACTTATTGTATTAAATTACCAATATTTGACGTAGAATACTCTCCTAATGTCTAGTGTGTGTGTGTGTGTGTGTGTTTGTGTATATATATATATATATATATATATATATATATATATATATATATATATATATATATATGTGAGAGGTAACTTCGCTACTTGGTCTGGGTTGTTTATAAAATTATGTTGTTTTTATATATTTGAGTAATTATTATGTAACTTCTCTTACATTAATTCGTTTGTTTTGTATGTGTGTCAGTGGTGAACTGTAAATATGTGTGTTGGTGACCATTGGTTATGTCGCATCTTTCAGTTTTCGGTTTCTTTATATCGGAGAAAGTTGGATTATAATTACATGAGAGCATCACATTATTCTACTCTCCCTTGTCCGCTAAAGTAAGTGGAAATGGAATGTAGACATTTTACCATTTTTAATCCAATAACGAAATCTAAACAAAACATATCTTACTCTATCTACTATATATAAATCAGTTTAATAAAACTGCAAATTAAATGTGTCATAAATCTGTTTTATAATATTTTATACGTCCACAAATATACATATTCTTGGAGCTTAGAGAAAACAATGCTTATACATTTCCGACTGTTTAGAATAAGACACCGTTAGCGTCTTTTTCAGGATAAATGATATATAAAACAAACTAAAGACACAGACACATATGTTTGTGGCTTTTCTCTTTTAAGGTGTATTTGGGGTCAAGAATTTACAAATAATTCATCTGACTAGAACATGAGGTATGCCATGCAAAGTGTATATCTTTGCCTTGGTAGCCTTAAGTTTATACCATTACTTTTTCAATACGATGCCCGAGATTGCTTATGTATGTTCTATTATTATGAATATTATGGATTCCTATGTTATATTGTAGAACCTCTAAAATGTTGTTTCTGGTTTCCAGTGATATGTGTGAAAATTCTAAACTGCATTTAATTTATGATAGTCTAGTTATTGTAAGAACTTGAGGATGGAGAGTTGTTCAAGGTTACGTATGGAATTTTGAATAAAAAGTTCTTGATGAATATTGGATAATGTAGTACCAGTGTACTAAAACTGCTTAATTCCTGTACTGACGAATGGTAAAATATATGCATAGTTAGAGATATAAATCATACAAATCAAAATAGTAAGGTTACGGTTTCATAATTACCACAATATATTTAAAGGTCACGTAGATAGTGCTCCTTTGTAACATTACATTTCACACAGGCTAAACTTATGGAAGCTCCCAAATCAGAATTTATTCTATCAACCTTTATATTAAAAAGCACTTTCTTATCTTGCAGCATTATTGTTTCGAATAATATTTTCCCTGAATTGTAGTCTTGCAACTTCTATCCAACTAATTTACGTTTACGAAATAACTTAACCCAAAATGACTTAGCGGAATACTTGTATAGTTGATAAATATCAGTCAACCAACAACTGTCATATTCCATCCGAAGTCTTAATTGCAGTTTTTCATGTAAAGTATATATATATATATATATATATATATATATATATATATATATATATATATATATATATATATATATATATATATATATATATATATATATATCCATTTACAAAATATAGGTATAGACAAAAGATCCTTCAAAACATATCAAAATTATTTCTAGTCAGGTTGTTGACATTACCTGTGCTGAATCATGTATAAGTAATGACTGAAAGACTCAGTATTTTATATGACTATATTATGTTATTAAGATTTATGTGAGATTGATGGTCATATCTAACATATTTCTATCATATTTCTAAGTCGTATAGAAGATGTTTAATTTAATTTGATTTCAAGGGGACTGTTTTTTTTTTTGTTTTTTTTTGATAACTTCGATTGCGCCTTAGGTCAAGTGCAATTATTATATGTGTGGGATCTGGTGAGCGATTATGCAGTCATGTTCAAAATCTGTCGACTGGAACCTATAATCAGAGTTTATAGTTGTGTTCTGATGTACTTTGAGAGGAATAATAGTTTAAGTATTCCTTATAATTCCAAAGTGTTCATTGACCTTTGGGACTCAAACACTCTTGGACTAAATCATCGTGGCAAAAAAGGGTCATTTAAGATTCATGGTACATCAGGATTTTCAAGATTGTTGGATTTCATTCGAAACATTCTATACTACTGGGCTTGAGATAGAACGTGTAGGATTTTTAAATGAACTTAATTCACAATACTGTTTTTGCTTTACACATATTGTATTGTAGTGTAACGCATTATGTATTGATATACACTAAGATTAATAGTGTTGCTTTCTTCATGCTACGTGATTTAATACTGTAATGTCGGATAACCTCTTACCAATCATCTGCACTTCACTTGCTTAAATAATGAGCCAAACATTTAGTGAATCGAAAAGTGATTATTTATCCTTCTCCATGCAAATTTAGAAAAAACGTCGATGACACAAAACACATATTTGTAGCCCAGATTTTAGGCGGCCTAATTAGAGACATAGGCTGAATCGACATGTCATTAATGATCGATGCCTTTCACTCGGGTGAGAATTCTGATTGTTATTGTTGATGGGTTTAACGCCATTTTTCAGCACACGATAGACTGACTATACATGGCGGCCAATTATATTGGTGGAGGAAGAACCCGGGAAAACCACCTGAAAGAACCACCAACCCACGAGAAGCTACTGACAAGCTTCCTCACATAACTACATTAGCCTAATCTTGTACTCGTACCCACGCAGACAAAGGTTAGATGACAGTGATCCGTAACGAAGAGCGCTTTAGACCACTCGGCCACTCGGTTCCCAGCGACTTGAAAATGTTCGTCGAATGGGTTTGTGTAAAGTGTACGTAGATTGTTCTTGTAAGAATCTTTGCACTTGAGGTAAATGGTGACGTTTCAGGCGCGTTTTGGCTGCATGATACAATATCTGAACTCCTCCATAATCTGAAGGATGGACTGGATAGCATTAAATGCTGCCAATCACCTTCTCCATTTCTTTCACAAGTCACCCACACTTCACTGATGCTAATCTTTCTTTTGTGCGGTATTTTCTTACCTGTAATGTTTTGCGTGTCTAGCAAGCAATAGGTGCCGATGTGGGAGTTGTCTGAACAGGGGTAATCGGTTGTTGTTTCACTTTTGTCTTCTCCTTCCTTTCCTCTTAAGTGGAGGCCATATTCTTTTTAATCAATCCCATTATGGATGTAGGTGGTTTTGTTAACTTGAATATGTTCTCTGGTATTGTTGTTGCGTACTTTTTCTGTGGAGTTTGAATCTTTTCTTCTACCTTTTCAGTCTTTGTCACAGGTGGTAGTGGAGGTTTACGTTTATCAGGCCCTTACAATCTTGGTCGACAGCTTTCTGATGAAAGAAATCAGCCGTTGCAAACGTTGACCGTACGTTTGCGATGTTTCTGTTTAGGACAAGTTGCGATCCATCAACGATTCGTTTTGCAACCGAGACATCTTGGTCAAATGAAGATTGGGTGGCGAATGCAAGGTCTATACATCGTTTGTAAGACACTAAAGCCAGGTTTGGTCCTTATATTTGATATTAATGGCTACGTATGAGATTTTTTGGCTCCAGATGTTGTTTTTAACATCTTGGTCCTTTGATAGTGGACCCATGGGTAAAACACATCCCAACATCCCGCGCTATTCTCTCAACAATAGAGCCTAATAATTTAGGTAAAATTCGGCACGGTTGTACTAACAAACATCTTTTTCTTTTGACGGATGGGTTTTTTTCATTTGGAACACTTGACAAAGAACGTGTCTATGTTTGGCTAAGCATTTCCTCTGGTGTGAAGACAAACGTATCGTTCCTTTCATTAGATTCAATGAACATTCGGACATTGTATCGATGAGGTCTTTAGAGTATGTTTGAATGAGTTGCCAGAGAGTAGTGTGCACTTCTTTTAGAGAGCATCTTTGGGTTTTCATAATCACAAAAACACTGATTCCCATTCTTTACCACAGGTCTTTTCTACACTATAATGCGTCGCCACTGATTTTTTGTACGTACAACATGATACACACGTCGTAGAAGGGTTCGTAACAGACTAAATAAGTTCTTGCTTGGACAAATCTAGTAAACTCTGTAACATCCCCGATCTCTCTTGGACCATAATTATTTGGGTTGGTATCTTGTGAGCATTTGTCACTGCCCCAATAGTTGAGTTTGTCACCGCTGTATGCGTTTTTGTGATTTGGGATTCCATTGCTTCATCAAATGAGGAAGAGATCACATAAAAGCGGAGGTGATAGGTTTTAAATCCACGAGTAAATAGGCCTGTGGTTTAGTTTAGTTGTCTTTGCTAGGAATGCCCTCCACAGACACGATCGAATCGCCTTAGCTTTCTCATAAGAGACTGTACTCCGATAGTCACTCTTTTTAACACGCCACGATCTGTTGAGGGGGACGATCCATCAAATGATGTTTATGTTCAATCAAACGTTTGACAAATTCGACTTTGGCTGAACCGCTAGGTCTGGTGATTAACATGTTAGAAGGATGGCGAAGATACAAGACCTCACAACCACGTAAGAGTCCCCGAATTTCAATGATGTCTGTTTGATAATATTCATCTTTCTTGCTTGGTCTTTGTAGTTACAATGAACTATCGGTCTTGGACGTTCCGGACTGACGATTTGGTGTACGTACCATCTCGTGTGTTTCGTAGGCGGTCACTTTAAAATTTTCATCAAGACTTCTTTCAATACGCGAAAGTTCAGAAATCGATTGATGCGATAATTCAGAGTCAATCATTTCAGTTTACATCCCGTGTGCACTTTTGTTTGTTTCTCCCGGTAATCGTTTAAAAACTTAAATTATTTTTGTCGGTGTGACCCTTTTGTCCAGGCTCCTAAAAAGTCTCATTCGATGTCAGGGTGACGTTCACCCAGGCGTTATATGAAGATGAAACTGCCCGTGTCAAAATACAGGACGTGATCTCGTAACAGTTAACGTTGTATCAGTTTCAGCGAACATGGGCTGTCACGTAAGCCGCAGTGATGGCATTTCTACCTTTTTCTTCTTCTACACAGTTCAGTTCTTCTTCGTAATTGTGTAAGAACAAGTCCTCGCAAATGGTGAAGGTGATGATATCTGAACAAGGTCTTGAGAAGAAGAGAGGAAATCAATTAAACCGCAATTAAAATGTGAAAGTAGGCATGTGTTGACTTTGGTAGATACTGCCTGTGCACCCCAATTTACCGTCTTCATTCATATTTTATGTCATGTTTGAAAACTTTGTCGCACTGTGTACAGACCCTAGCGCATCTATAAAGGGAATGTAACGTCAGAGGCAGCTCTATTCGGAGTGGAAGACAGACTCGAAACTATGACTGAATTTAGTAACGCGTGTTATGATACTCAATAAGTTTCAATATGCTCTTCCATAAATAACCGCAGTTCATTTCTTTCTCTTTGCCTGTTCTCGTCACAGGATGTTGACCAACTTTCAGTCATCTACCCTTGTATCGTCGATGCTTATCCGCACAGACATGTATATCAGTTCATCATTGACAATCATACGGATCAACGATACGAGCGTTTGGAAGAAATAATATATGTAGAGAGACAAGGCTGATGGAAGTGAGTCTTATTTACGCAACAGGAGTCAGAAGAAGTTTGAGGAAGAGAAAAAGACCTATGCGATGCTCTCTGTGTTAACCAAGTGGTGTTAATAAAACAAACTACAAAGCCCCCTTCCAGGGCCTCTCATATGGCTCGAAAATATATTTATTATCTTTGCCATAGATGTGTATCATTGTTTGTTTACCCGTCATGCTAAGCATTGTTTTATTGGTACAGTTTATGAACTAGCTAAACCCACTAACCGCCAGCCGCTACTCACGAAACTACCCAAACGTTCCCGCCACACACCATTCACCGAACTTCCTGAACGTACCCGCTACCCGCCACTCATTTAACTAGTCGAATGTACCCACCATCCGTGTATTATCTGAACTATCCAATGGAGCCCCGGATAACGCCATTTGGACATGTCAGGATTATTGCCGGACAAATTCATTGTTTTGGACATTAATGCAACTTTATCGGACTGTTTTGGATTCATTTCAGAATAATATTTTCCATAACCTTAACAAAGATTGATGGTTTTACTTCTTTCTATTACTTACTTTATGACCCTCTAGTCGTAACAATTCGAAAATCGGACAGAACTTAACAAGGAAAAGAATCAGTACTAATGTTAAAAAATTCATGTTTATCAAGAGACTGCCTGTTGCATTCCGGAAATGCAAAAAATTCAAGATTTTTCGTCTCATCCCTACATATAAAATTTGTATTAACAAGTAGTTTGTGGACCTCAGGTGTTTCGATAAACGGTTTTCACAGAAAGAAATTACATTATTTTCTATCATTATGATGAACATTTCAATGCTTATGGGGAACATTTTACGAAGTACTTGTTAGATCTATACCGGTACTTTGAACTGGTGGATGTCAAAGGAAAATGAATGAAACATGTGGACGTCGTTCGTGAAGATGTTATCTTGGTCAAGTACAAAGAAGCACCAGAATGTCCATCTCTCGACAAGACAGGAAATACATTCATTGCAACCTACATGACAGCCAAATGATCGCTTAAATAATTGTAAAAAGCCTTATCACTTATGGTAGATCGAGTCCTGTCCATTGACATGGATAGATATACTTTCATTTATCACTGTGAGAAGCCTAACCCAAATATCTAAGACGACTATTTAGGGGCGGAGAAGCATACGAAAGGCATTTACAAAGACATCGTGGGTTACAACTCTAAATGTGCACGAGACACTCGTTCTGTTAAAGGAGTTGTGATATCTAATTGATACTCCTCCGACTCTGTTTGAAGAAAACATTATCGACGCCTTATTTGATGGACTGTTTATGTATACCAAGAAAAGAGTGTACGTCTTGACGTAAACGAACATTGGAAAGATGTACGTTAACTGGAACAGTTTCGACTTCGAATTGTAAATTCACACCAACCAAAATCAATGGGCATAATCAAGAGCCAAACTTATCAACACAACTCAATAGATCAAGACACCCGTGATAAGATAGAACAAATGCTTGAATCTCCAATCTACCCTCAAGACACATAAAGCAAGAAGGCGACAAAAATAACACATCAACCAACAATATTATCACAGAGAAGGATGAGAAATCAGCAAAGACTCGAAGGAATAGCAGGAACCCACCGACTTCTAAAGTGCCCGATCAAGCAAGACGAAAACATATAATACATAATTAACATAGCTATAGGAATTTCCAGAGAAATAAATCATATTATCAACTTAGATTTGTATGTAAGCATAGAATAGTACCTCAGGCTGCTATCACAATGGAACAAAATAAATTTCCAACCCATTCGCCGGAAAATGACAAAGCAATTAAATGGAAGCAACTTATGACAGGAAAATTCAAAATTGAAACCTTCCAAAAGCAATCTTCAAAGGAACAGAAGGAATAGAAACAAGGAAAAATCAAAAGACAAACAACAAAGCACCAACAGTTGAAACCAAACGCAACTAGGGAAGAAACAAATCTGTATTCAAAACAGCATATACAATGACTGCCGTACAGGTTTGGAGGCAAACATATCCAAAAGAAACATCACCCAAAAGACTTTACACTATTTATCAAAAGCATGGGAACACAAACCCAAAATCTAAGTGAAAGTGTGTGTATGTGGTGTGCTTGTGTGTGTGTGTGTGTGTGTGTGTGTGTGTGTGTGTGTGATTTGGAATTTTAACGTTGGTTTAACAGTTTTGCTGTCATAACTACGATGCTTTCAATGTAATTGTTTGTATAGTTATGTCTAGTACTGGGTCATCATGCCGCAGACATGTAGCTGTGACATTATACTGATATCAGGCCAACCAGTCCAAACACTAACCTCTTAATGTCGAGCGCTTAGTACCATTATTATAAGTATTTTGTATGGCTCAGCTGGGGTTCAAGGCGGATGATTGAAGTGAAAAAAGAATTAAAACTGGGTTATTTGGAGCTATGGCAGAAGACTTTTAAGTTATAATGCCGAGATAAACAAATACATTATAATATGTTGCTCAACCAAGACATGTAATTTGCAAACACGTTGTGATATGTGTGGAGGAACACACGAAGGAAATGTAGATATAAAAACCTCCCCACCGAAAATGTGCTAATTGCTCAGAAACGCATCATCCCACACACGGGATGTCAAGATCATTAGAGAAGTTGAAACTACAATATTAATGGAAGAACAAAATATATATTACTTCAAGACCAAAAAGGTCATGCAGAGAAATGGAGGAAATTAACTAGGAACTAGTACGATCGAGAAAAATCTGGAATAGTCACCTCCAGAAGGAATCCAGCTTCAGCGCCATGAAAAGCCAAATCACAAGCTAGAAAATATTATATGAATGAGAGCATTCGCAACAATATTAACGAGGTACCCAACGAAAATAACTACAACAAATCTAGTGACCGATGAAACACTGGACAATGCAAAAGTACATAAACAACAAGCAAAAGGCAATAAAAACAGAAAACGCTAACTTGTATAGCAATAGCAATAGTACTGTCAATATAAAATAAATCAAACACTGAATAAAACCCATGTACAAAAAGGAACATTGAAAAGAACCAAAGTATGATTACTCCAGAGCAACTTATCACCAGAAAGATTCAACCCCAACCGAGCAAATATTTGTATTTATAATAGTTGAGTACCATAGGGTTCTTATTAAACAGAGGTAGGTACACTTCTGAACCAGTTTATTGCCTTGCAAGGTTGTGTCGATAACGTAATTTGTATATTTTATAGAACGTCATTTCGTGTTATCGTAAATGCCTATGCCATTTTTAGTATACCGTGTTAGATCTTTTCAGCTGATCAGAGCTGACGGTGCTGCAGCTGTAGAACTGACCAGAAAGCTGACCAAATAAGCTGTAGAACTGCTCATAGTGATAAGAGTTGATAGGGTAGCAACTGTAAAGTGACCATAACAACCATAGAGGTGCCAAAAAGCTGACGACAGAGCTAGTCGGATTTGTTATTCATAGTGTTTGGGACTATAAAGATATTTTGTATGATATCTATCCCATTTTACATTATTTTACTATTTCTGTAAAGTACATACTTGTTCACTATTTGAGCGAATTCGTCATTTTTACTATTTGAGTAAAACACGTGAATCTTTTTGTCATGTGAAATTACTGTGAATTATTAACCTTTGTTCTTGTAATATGTAATGTCATTTACTTGTATATATATATATATATATATATATATATATATATATATATATATATATATATATATATATATATATATATATATATACATATTTAGATTCGTGAGGATTGTGTAAATTTGTCCAACAATTTGATTTTATACAAGCACGTATTTCATCAATAAACATTGTATTTGTATCATTGTACCAACCATCATTAGTACTTGGTTATTAATCAGACCCTACTCCGGTTATCTTGTTAAAACTGGCGATGCGGTTCCCAGAGAAGACAGATACAAACAAGGCCAGTTGAGGCAAGACATTGCGAGCGTATGACATCTTCGCATACTCAAATTGCCACAAACGATGGTTATTTTAGAACGTCTGCCAATCGAATTCATCCAAGAGAAATATCACCTTCTACTAATAAAGTAACTACGGAGGCCTGCTAAGATTTGCCATTAAGAAGAACAACAACAATCTCCAAGTGGGTACAACTCATGCAGAGACCAAAGCAACAATGAGGTCAAGAAATATACATTGCAGGAAGGAATGCGGACTAAGTCAACGGAGGCTACCAATTGTCAGTAAAAGACGATAATGATTACAACAGAAAAAGAAACTCCACCAACAAGAAACAGGAACAGAAGAAAACATTACAGTAGTCCAAATAACAACCATTAGTAACACATCAATACCAGTACCAACATAGGATTATCTGCTGGAAAGTTACACTACTCCAACTGCACGAAGGATAAACAGAATAGCGTGAAAACACTATTGTTCTGTCACCGCCACCACCAACAGCTTTGACACTAACAATGGTGACAAACTTGACAACCAGCATAATAACAATATAACAGGTACAACTTGTAACATCAAAAGCAGCAATATCAATCTGTTGCATCAACTTCTTCCAACAACAGGAAAAAGTTAGAAGGAAACCAAAGTACCGGGCTTTTGCCAACTTCACCAGACACCCAACAGCTCTTAACGTTCATTAAAACCCAATCTGCAAACAAGACAGAAATCCCGACTTACTGTCCATCAAGGAGCAGACTCGGTCAATTATATTTCAGAATAAATAAATATTATTTTATAACAAACAGGGCCATATAAAGCGATCACAAGCCCTGGGGTAAGAGACAACCGGGCCTCTCTTATTCTTCTTCAAATAAAATATTTCTTTTATAAAATTGAAGAGTATTGTTCGGCTCCCTTCCTTCCTTCTTTTCGGCTCTGATAGGAAAACAAAGATTCGTTAAATTCTAATTTTAAATTAATGTGTATGATTTTATTTCCTTGTTGCGCCAACAAAGCAGTATCGTAGCAAACTCAACTTAAAATGTTATGTTATAATTCTTCAGATATCTAAAACACTTTAAAAATTCAGAAATCTTTTCCATGGTTTGAATTGAACGTGCGCTCAATTTCCCGTTATGGCATGGCTTGAATCAGTCGCCAAGATGGCAAGAACCATTCTAAGTAGTGTGTAATACTGAAATGGTTTACTGTAACAAGTTCATATGCATTTGATTTCAGTCGTAATGTGTATTCCTTTTTCTTAATATACTCCCACATATTCAAAAATGTATATTCTTCTTAAATGTCACAAATTCTATGTTATTGTTATGTGTGATTTGTAATATTGTTTTAAAGATATACATACATACATACATACATACATACATACATACATACATACATACATACATACATACATACATACATACATACATACATACATACATACATACATATGTATATATAAGAAATTTATTTCAAACATCATGTTAGACTTACCATTATCTTAAAGGAAGGATAAATACAATGGCATATTTATAACAGACTTTTCCCCCTGTTTCTCCTATATATTTATAATCACTTATCTTACAACATGACTTTTTAGTTGAAAAATCAAGTTTGACTTGTACTTATCTTACAGGAAGAATAAATACACTGGCATATTTATTACTGACACTTTACTCTCGGATTCTTTCTCCGATATATTTATAATAACTGGCCTTACAACAAGATAATGCAAACATTTTATTCCATTATTTGAAGCAAACTAATGTAACGATTTATTTGTCTAAACAAACAACATGGAAACTTCTACTTCAAAACACTTTAAAATCTACTTCAAATCAATTTTTATTTTCATTTAGTGGTTTAAATTTATTGCACTGTTCCACCTGGTAGGCAGTTCTTTATTGTCTCGTCCGAACTGAGCCTCATAAATCTTAAAGTAACAATGAAACTTTGTCTGTGTGCGATTCAATTACTTGTCTATGAGTGTTTTTATTGTTCATATATCTATCTTACTATTTGTTACAGTGTCAATTGACCCATATTTGTTTTGTATGCTTTAGTTTTTCTTTAACTTTATTCAGGTAATATTACTGTAAGATTAGCAAAGCTTCGCAGAAAACAATGCATCAAACTTTCAATATATCTGGTCATGTCTATCACCATCACGAGGACTAGATGGCGGTAATATACAAGTGCAGGACAGTGGTTAGCGTCACAGCGACTTAAAACCACACAACGATTATGATCACGTCATGAGTATGTATGTATGTATGTATGTATGTATGTATGTATGTATGTATGTATGTATGTATGTATGTATGTATGTATGTATGTATGTATGCGTTCAGCATAAACCCTGATTTATGGGAGCAAACAGCAAGCGATCTAGTCACTTGGCGTTCCTCTGTGCACAATGGCTCAAAGTTGCGCGAATTTTAGCTGAACAACAGATGCAGAGCCGAGGAGGCAAGTCACATTAGCACCTACCATCAACCTATACTTCTTTCTATTATTAATTATTATTATTATTATTATTAGTAGTAGTAGTGGTAGTAGTAGTAGTAGTAGTAGTAGTAGTACAAAGTATCAATGCAGCCTGTATGGCCATGTCAAATATTGCTGCATCGTCAAACTTATTACATCACGTATACGCATTTCAAACCTTAGTAATATAAAGAAACTACATCCAGGGTCACTTATTATTTATAACAGCAGGGTGGGAAAATCCTACAAATATTTTTCAGACAAATCATAACAATAACAATAATAAAAATAATTTGTCATAGTAAATGGTTGACAAGATGGGGTCAACCCTACAAAATATTTCTCAGACAAATCATAACAACAATAATAAAAATAATTGGTTGTCGTGAATGGCTGATAATCATGGGACTACAAATTATTTCTTAGATAAATCACAGCAGCAACAACAATATAAATAATGTGTCGTCGTGAATGGTTTACACCATGGGGTCAACCTTATAATTTATATTAAAAATCCAATCGGGAATGGGCTGCGATTAGGCTGCTGTTAATTAAATCGTCGTTATTACAATAAAGATAGGAGGATCACAAATAACCAGGTTAACTAGAGAACGATTAGCCGCGATAAAAGAGTTTATGCCGGTGAAAGATTCGTTCAGAAATAATCTACATGCTCGTCAAGAAGCTCAGGTTGATTTTGTTACCGATACTAAACAGTTATTTAAACCTGTTACTACGGCTACTGAGAAGGCTACTACAGCTACTGAACGAGCTATGTTTGGAGATATTATTGATGAAGAAAATAAAAAAAGGTATTCTTCCGCTGTTCAAATAGATCGTTGAAGCTCAACCACAACCTCAAGTTGTTGATCCCGTCGAAGAACAAGAGAGTTTTGTTGGTATACTCCAAAAGGACTTTTATGAATAAATTTACCGATGAGGCTATTAAAATAATATATAAATTTCCACTACAAAGACCTAAAGATTATCTCGCTTTTGGTAATTTTGCTGCTAATAGCTATCATTCAAGATTTGGTATTTTACGCGAGGGATATAATACAAATATATATCGAACCAAGAGGGTTGATTGGATTTATAAAAAGAACAATGGGATTGGTCGTATAAAGAATATAAAATAGGTGTTACTGATTATGATATAACACAAATAGAAGAACATCAAAAACAAATAGAAGTACGTCAAAACCAACACGGAAACAAACACGGAGAGAAAAAAAGCAAGATGATCCTCAACCGTCTCAGGATCCACTCGTTGATCTCAATCTCGTCGAAAAAAATGGTGAAGGCTTTTCTCAGAGTGTAACCCCCTCTGGAACTCATGTAGCTGGAAATAATTCCCAGGAAATAATTAATGAGGCCACTGATATCTGTAGACGATTATTTCAAGGTGGTATCATGGATATCGGTGTATATCACAAATGTATCAATGAATTAGTTTACGACTATCACAGCGATTAGATAAATAGCATCTAAATAAAATGATCATACATCGTAATCACGACAAACCAACCACCGCCTATATTGTACATTTAAGGTTGCCAGTTTATCAAGCATGCTATGGAGATAGAGTCGGTGATATTATCAGGGGATTATTCACAAGAATCGCTCCGAAAATTGCACCTATTGCCCAAGAAGTATGAATGAAAGCAATTGTTGTTATTCGCGGTAAAGGTATCAGTACCATTGGTGGTCTCGCTGGCAGTGTATTTAATTCTGCTAAAGCAAACCTCATATCGATGATTCGAAGACAAAAAACCCACCACCGGCTAAACTACCATCTACTGAGCTTATGCCACCAAGTGTAACTAAAGTAGTAAATAACATAGTAAACCAAAAATTAGCACTGCTAATAAATCAAGATGGTGAATCACAAAGAAACATTGTTGCAAATTTAATTGCTGGTAGTGGTCTGACAAGATCATGATTTAGATCGACAATTATATAATAAAATGTTCAAATCGGTTCCAGACGAAGCTTTTGATAAGGACGCGCCGGTACTCAGAAACGATTCCGTGCGCGATTATCAATATTATTCATATAATGCAATACAAACTGATTCCAGTTCCAGAATTGAACTTCAGGTTCAGGATACATGCAGATATTTCTGACCATGTGAAGCTTTCATCGAAGTGGAAGGTCAACTAGTACAAAATGCTAATGGCAATCCATATGATAATCTCTCAACTACTCAAATCGGAGTTTTCAATAACGGTATTATGGCGTTGTTTAGTAGCGCACAGTATATGATCATCTCCAGAAAGATTGAATATATCGATAATGATGTTGACGTCTCCTATAAAATAGTTGAACTAGCTCGATATTCATATGACTATATACGATCTGCTGGTCAATCAATGATGTTCGCAAAAGATATTACTGATCATGCTGATCGTAAACCGTTTTGGAGAAGACAACCAAAGAATCGTGCTAATCCTGCTGTTAATGTTGATGATGGAGGATATAATTGTAGATAATAATCGTGATTTCAATCTAGGATTTTCAAATGATGGTGAAAGATTTTCATGCGCGATTCCTTTAGCTCATATATTTGGTTTCTGTAGAAACGTTAGAAAAGTTATCTTTGGAGCTAGGCATACAGTAGTTCTTATGAGGAAATCTCATGACAATGTGCATCATTGTCATATACGGCGTATTGCATATACGGCGCAGTAATACTGTTCCTTATGATAGAGTAGTTCTATCGAAGCTTTTATTGTGGATGACAGTACTGGCCCCATCGCTCACCACAGAACAACGACTGTTATCGTTTATGGATCAAGGTGGTAACTCACTGATATCATGGTTGGATCTTACAACAGCTACAATGACAAGTTCAGTTAATGGTATATTTACACGGCATATCGCGTCAACAAAATGTGTATCATCTCATAGTCATATTTGTATTGCGTTTCAAGATAAACGACGAGTAGATGGATCTGATAAACAACAACATTGTCATATGATATTTGATAAACTAGGAGTCAACGATGCATCAATTCGAATAAACGGTCAGCAGGAACCTTCCGAAGACATTTTTCTTGATTATCCTAATAATCAAATAGCCCGCGCGTATCATCGTTTATGGTCTTCAATGGGACGTGACCAAAATGTTGATACTGGACTACAAATATCACAATTGGATTTTCAAAGATTGTATTCTATCTATTACTTTTCATTGCAACATCGCGATCTAAGTAGGCAATCCGTCGTTGATATACATTTCCGTATTCGTGTTCCTCTTCCTGCTGGTGTTGATTGCTATAGAGCAATCGCTGTTATTCTCACTGATAAATCGTTATTACTTGAAGGTGGCGGTGGAAGAATGAGAGTCGGTGACGCCCCAGTAGAAAAAATGTAAAACATGTAGACAATTACATCAATCTATTATTTAAATAAAAATGTCGTAAAATCATGTTAATGTCACATTGACTCCAGGTCAAGCAAATAAATTATAATCACGAAACGCAAGTACATGTGGTGCAAAAATTATTTTGAAGCGAGACCAAATTGCTAATGGCGGACAAAATAAAATATCATTGACTCAAACCCAGCTTAATCATTTCAATAAGGAGTTAAAAGCAAACACCGGCATTAAATTTGAATTTGCTCCCTCCGCACTTAAAATATGTTAAAATCAAAGGATATATTTCTTCTCCGCGCCGCAATTCCTGCGTTGATTGCCGCCGAGACTCCCGCTGTCGCTAAAGCCGCCGCGCTAGGAGCTGTTGGTACCGCTGCCGGAATGGCATTAAAGAAATCTACCGGACATGTAGCATCGGGTTTGAGGTTACCAGGTAGTCGATTTACACGGTACGGAGCGGGGTTGAGACTCCCACGAAGCATTCGTTCATAGCTCGCCGCGGTAAAACATACCCTATACAAAATTTCAGAGGTGTTTTCATGAAAGATCAATTACCAAATCAACCATGTAATACAGAAACAGGTATAATTAATCTCCATGATAACACCGGACCTGTAACTCATTGGGTCGCATATGCAATTGTCCCACGATCGACTATTTTTTTTTATTCTTATAGATTTGTGCCGCTTAAAGAATTTTTCAAATATGTCTACGAGTTAAAAATCCCTGTTTGGTACTCCACGCTTCCTACGTAGACACTAACAGATCCTCCGATATGTGGCCGAGAAGTTATTAATGTAATTACCGCAATCTCAAAATTTACTAAACCTCCTCATAAAACTGTACACGAGTACACCAGAGATAACCTTTTAAAGAGATCTTAAAAGTATAATGATATATATTTGGGGTAGATTTTTTCTCACGTGGAGGAAAAACAAAAGGAGTTTCACTTGATGTAAAAAAAACTTATCAATGATGCGTTATCGGAAATATTACATCTCGTCGACGCATCATCGGATGATATCGTTGTATTTCAAGACTGGCAGGGTAAATTAAAAACGAGTAATATTTCCATCAAGGATATTTTAGTTAAACTCGACAATGCAGTTGAAAATTCCATTGCGGTGTTTGACTCAACGGGTAAAATTAAACCAGGTGCTTTCAATTCAACCATCGATAGCAAATTAACAGCGCTGAATAACAATTATATATCATCAACTAATACACTAAGAGCGCTACGATCTGATTATGATTCTCATCTAAATGAATTTGTGGTCTATAAAACGTTTTGGAAAATATTGAGAAACTTGTTTATAATTTCTTTGGAATGCCACCGGTGGTTTCTATGAAACTCACGGATATAAAAACCATCGACGATAAACTAACAACGCTGCGAGCTGAATATGATGAACATATAATTAAAAAGTTTACATAATAATTTTGGAAAGATTGAGATTGCTCTTGATAGTTTCTCTGGAAAACAAACAACGATTTCTATTAAATTCGCAGAGATTATTACATCCATCACCCAGATCAAGGACGATTTTCGTTGTATGATTATCACACTTAATAAAGATAAAATCCCTCATAAAGGAAATGTTAATAATATATACTCGATACAACACAGAACCTTCGCTTAGACACCTCAAAATAACACTCTTGATATCACCGCTGAGATCGAATGCATATACAGATTAACCTTAGTTTCACCATCGCAATTTAATATATCATCGAGCTCATTCGCCTCCGAAAACAATAATATCAGCGCAGTAATAGATAAAGGATCAACTGAACGATTTCAGATGACTTCCACTGATAAAAATATAGCTCGATCATCGATCACATGGTGCGTTGAGTTTGTAGTTGAATTACGTAAACAACTTAATTAAATAAAATGACCACCCAGCAATATCGATATGATCAAGTCCGCGAATTAGAAACTAAACTAAAATTCCTCACAGATGAGTATCAAACAAAAGTTAAAATATATCGTAGACGAATAACCTGCATTGATGTAATCGTGTATTCTGTTTCAGGTGTAATCGGCGGAACCAGTGTGATATTATCTTTGGTGACAATGATCATTCCATTAGTTGTCCCAATCTGTATAACCTCCGTGACGACAATCACATTAGTGCTAGTAATTTTCACCAAAAAATATCGTCGTGTAGTCAGCGTAAACTACATGATTACACTTAATTTGCACACAACATCATTCGCAAATATCCGCGATGATAAAGTCTAGTCTCGATAATACTATAATATCCGATGATGAGTTATCCGCGATGGTCAATATATATGATTCCGCGATGTCAAAATTAGAAAAACATATAGATGATAACATTGTCGCAGATAATGTCACTGACATCTCCGCAAGAACTTCTTCAACGAATTGTCCAGAACACCACTCCGTTGAAAACAACAATGATATCGATCACTGCAAACAAACCTGATTTCAGCATTGATTTTCCAACTCCGGTTCCAGTAAAGAAGATCGAGCTAACTCAATTACGAGTATATTAGAGTCGGCCTAATATCAGATCAAATTTATTCGCTGGTAAACAAACAAATAACACATTTGTGTTTGCTAACAAAGACAAACCAGACGACACACCAGATTGGCTAACAATATATCTCCTCAAAGGAAATTATGACGTCGAGGATATCAACGAAGAAATTCAGCGCAGGATAAATTCTATCACCGGGGTTGAACCTAAGATCGAGTTAACTGTTCACCAACCATCGTTATTAACCGTCATCGAGATAAACTCTCCTGAATACGCTGTAGATATAAATACCACGTCGATAAAAACTATATTCGAATGGCCTGAAAATCTACTAGTGGAAGAAATACCAACAAGGAAGAATTCCTCCTAAACGAGAAAACCCACCAGTGGAAAATCCACTAGTAGAAAAACCACAAGTGGATAAACCACCAGTGGAAAAAACCACCTGAACCCAAATCATCTGATTATACCACAGACAGAGAAGATTATCATGATGCAACGATATCATACGAAAGACATTTTCGAGTTCTGAATTTTATTAGTGGAACAATAGAACCAGGACGGGGGGGGGGGACTCAGCCAATTTACAATAATATTCTTTAACATTTCATAAAAACAAGTAATGATTTTGAAGAATATAGACGAATACTGAGACCAAACGTTTTCCGAGGATTCCCCCGAGTGAGATGAAATCATCAAATACATAGAAATATGTAATCAAATTATCGCCGATATGGAAATATTTAATTTACGGATTATTTAAACGGTGTCAAATAATTTTAATCCTACAACGAGAAGAGAATTTGCAAAACAATATCGTATACGCATAGAATATATCCTCACATTTAAATTATTTGGCTATGATGTACCTGAACTAAAGAAAAGATTAAATGATCTCATCATTGATGGATTTTCTAATATACACACTGCGTGAAAGATAGAGTTTTTCCCGAATAATTTAGAAACTCTCAATGATTCACCTGTCCAACATAGTTATCTCAGATATAAGAACTCCCCAGATGGAACTAGCAGACATGTCTCACCGGGAAACGTTGATATAACCTCGACCATCGCTGTGAATCTTTCATGTGATATCATCGATGGAAGTTACAACGCGAATACAAAATTATCAAATCAAGCAGCTCAAGGATATATCCTATTTTCTTTTCCCACCCCTCAGGTATCTCCGGGAAGTTTGATCATACAAACACCGATCAATTTAGTATATTTAGCATGTAATAACAACGGGATAACAAAAATAAATTTTAAACTCGTTGATCAAAATTTTAATTTGAATGATCTATCAGGCAAACAATTACAAATTATTCTTGATGTGAAATCCTAATTGAAAAATCCTTCGGATGTAAATCTTAAGATTTTAATAATTCAAATAACAACAATAATAACAATAATGTATCATCATACACAGGCATATATCCGTGATAAGCAACAACTCGAACACGCAATCAGAAAGTCATTCACGGAAACAATCACAGGAAGTTAGTCATCGATGAATTCTGCAATGATGATTTTCAATTGACGGAATAAAAACTAAGTCAACTTTGAAGTGATCATATTACCATAATTTCATGTGACCGCGATCAGATCTTAAATTATGCTCAATCGAGTATATCTCTGGAACACCTCAAGGAAATCCTCTGATTTCAACAATAACAATAACAACAATGATAAACAATGAATTTTTATTGAATTTTTCAAAATTTATTTTTCGATAATAAAACTAACAATGCCAATAAAAGTAATATTATCCAACGATGACATCGCGAAAATAATTCAACTGAAAAATAAAAAAACTAATCGCGGAAAGAGCTTCGATGTTTCATTTTGGTTATAATAGTATTTATGATCTATGAAAAAACACTCAATGCGTTACAAAATGATAATCTCCCCAAGTGAAACATGTTGATTCTATAGTACAAATAGATCCCGGATTTAACAATAAATTAAAATCAAAACTTAATTTTTTAACCATTCAAAAATGTGATCTGGAAAAATCAAATTTAGATCTCCGGAATAATAGTATGACTCAACGACGATTAATTGAAACATTACAATCGTAAAACTCCACGTTGAAAACCGCCAACAACGAAATGAATTTTCAACAAATGGCATCTTTGAAAATCAACAACGAAATGAATTCCACGTTGCAAAAATTAACAGAGGAAAATTAAATGCTGAAAAAATCCCGCGATAAAAAGGATTTCATTGTAAAATATCTAAAACAATAATTACAAACCGCTAGAAAAGAAATATTAAAATATCAATCCGACATAAACAAATTTAGCAGAAGAAACCATTTATTAAATAATTCAGCCCAAGAGGATTTTTTACAGTATCTTAATCAACGAAATAGCGCAATAGGTAAACAAGTGGACGAATTACGACGACATAAAAATCAACTCGAATAATGAACAGCAGAAACACAACAACGAGAACAACAATTACAACAACAACGTCAAAAACAGCGAGTACAACGACGAGAACAAAAGTTTGATATTAAAATTTCCACCGAGATAATATCAGCGGAACAACAACGCCAACCATTAGCAAAGATATCTAATTGTTCCGCTGATGAATTTTATAACCTTTTGACGTCGTCGCCCCGCGTAAACATCCTTGATAAACAATTTTATCTCATTCTTCTGACAATATTTTCATGATCTTGTACTCGTAATTATCAAAGGAATATGAAACAAAAGAAAAATATTAATTCACACGTGAGGCAGCGAAAAAGATTATAGAAACTAGTTTCGAGAATAGAAGCAAGTCCTATGTAACGAAAATGAAAGTAAGACAGCACAGAAATGTATTTTCAGAAATTTTTTTAATACAAAAATCATGCATGATGATTTCAACAGCGCCTGTTTACTAATTCTGAAAGGGTAATTACTACTAAAAATAATAAAATTCGTCCGATTTCGTGACTTTCATAGGGTAATTACTATTAAAAATAAGGAAAACCGTCCGATTTTGTAACTTTGATAAGGTAAATACCCTACAATACCATCCACATCGACCGATTTCATAACTTTGATAGGATATTTACTAGTAAAAATCACAAAAATCGACCGATTTCGCAATAAAATATAATAATAATTTTATTATGTGACTGAAATATTTTATTTATTATATATTCTGTGCACACTGACAGATTTGCCAATTCTGATAGGCTATTTACTAGTAAAAGTCACGAAAATCATCCGATTTCGTAACTTTAATAGGTTAATAACCTTACAAAACCAACCACATCCACCTATTTGCTAACTCTGATATGGTAATTACCTTACAAAACCAACCGCAATGTCCAATGATTTCACAAGAAAAAAATTATGCGATTGAAATATTTTTTAAAATAATTTTTTTTTGCACCTTGATTTCATCAAGGATAAATAATTCTGATTCCGCGTTGATTTAATCATCGTGCACGATCAGAGTGACATTTAAGATCGCACAACGAAACTTATTTGTAAAGTCCCCCGTCTATGTCAATCAAATTACCAGATTGGTCAGTGAGTTAAAAATTTATTCTCGTTAATAAATTATTATGACACTGCATTTACGGATTAATTGGTTCTTGAACGATTAAAAATCCAGGTGGAGCCAGTGCCATAAATGAATATAAAATATATCCCTGCTGGGCCTGATTTGATTTTACGAGATTTATTTGGTAGTTTCCGTCAATATCATTACAAACGAGATTTACAGCGATCACCGAGGATATATTTACATTTCCAGGTGGCATCTGTCTGTCACCTCCATCTGGGTCACTCTTATGCTTGACGATCCCCCCCCGGTTATTTTTTCCATGCAGCGATTATTTTATGAAAGTTTACATTGATAAGATCACTGAGTGATTTCTTTAGTTCATCGGTTTTCAGTGCTGGTATTACAAATGTCGGTAATTGTTGTTCGGTTATTTTAAAATAATTGAGAAATACATAATACGAGGGTTCTCTGGTTAGGAAGCGTTTATAATACTCTTCATAAATTACGAAGTCACGAATATACTCGATGTTGTCCACACTTTGATTTATATGCTGAATTGTTTCGATAATCTGTTGGTTTAGGTCATGAGAATAATGCTGTGTAATACTCGCAAATAAAATCTTTAATTTATCAAATGTGCGTATGAGTTCAGGAGAAACTGTGTGTGAAAGAAATTTAAAATACTCCTCTCAGAAAACAAGGCTATTAGGTGTATCGTACTCGAATAATTTATAATAAAAATCTTAACGAATTACCATAATCAATCAAAAATAATCATGTGAAAGTGTTTTTCTGTACTCTGGTTTTGTTATAAATTTGTTCACATCTGTGGTAAAATCGCTCATGTTTGGCACAGGAATTTGTAAATGTGTCTGAGGGGAAATTTGAGGCCGTCCTAGAACTGTTCCGAGCGATGACTGTTAATTATCTACAACATGGCCTGGTCAGTTTATCTCGATGGCGGCTGATAATGTTAATTCGTGGGCTATTAAAGATATCTTTGATTCTTTGCCTGCAATGGATTTTCTTCTACTTTAAAATTCGTTATTGATTTATTCGATTTGACAATTACCTGATGGTATACAAACAACGTTCCATTCAGGGTTTTAATCCGAATTATTTTTATTTGCAAACGCCAGATAATTATTCGGCTGTTGACCAACGAATGATTTTGATCTAATATTTGGGCAGCTTTGATATACTCGTAATTTTGCAAGCGCGATTTCCTTGAACTGAAAATTACGATTGGAAAGTTCACGCTGAATTCAGGGTTAGTTGACGGTAATGAGATCATTGTTGTCTTTGACGGGGATGTGTTCGCGTCTATCTGTTGCAGTAATTTCGTTGTCATTATTATCTTTATGTTTTTCTAATTTCGATGTCGCCGTTTCATAGATCTTAATCATCGCCAAAAACTCGTTATCTAATATTGTTGTATCATCGAGACTGTATGATATCAAAGAAGATAATTGGGAATATGCAGCCGTTGTGATATCTAACTTAATTATATACTCGTGTAGTTTATTCTGACTGCATGTGGATATTTTTTTGCAAACATGTTGAAAACCCTTGTAATTGTTGTTGCCGCTGAAACAAAATTGTGACAACATCAGGTGCCATAATTTGTATCGCTGATAGCAATATACCCGTTACAGAAATAACAGTTAAAGCCAAATACACGAGTATATTAACCGTGGGAATACGCCTGCGGTATTTCTTTACTTTTACATTATACACGTCAACGAGATGTTTTAGTTTAGTTTCTAATTAGCGCACATGATCGTAACGATATTGTTGGATGTTCATTATACTATTTACTTAAATCAATTGCAAATTCTACATACCATGTGATTGATACTGATGATAAATTACCACTACTAGGAGTTAGACTAAATATTAATATTTTGGTGGATCTCTTATCTATTATTGTACATGTAGTATTAATTCCCGTGGACATACTCGGTGATATGTTAAACTGTAACGGTGAAATCAGAGTTAATCTATAGATACCCCGAACATATGAAGTACATATGAAATACCCATGTTGTATCGAGTTCACGGTATTGATATTTTCTTTATGCGGTACTTTAACTTTATCAAGCCGAGTAGCGATAGCAAGAAAATCATCTAGTCGATGGTTATTTTAATATCGGAAAGTTTCATGGAGATATTTGGCGGTTTTCCAAAGAAATTAACAATGGTCAATTTTTCTAAATTTCCTACGATGATTTCCAAATGCGCCTACATGAACATCATATTCACCCTATAGCGTTGATAGTTTATCTACGACATCTACATAATTTTTTGTCACAGCGTCATTGTCAGATGTTGGATTGCCAAGTGCCGTTATTTTATTTGAGTTCATGTTGATATCGCCTGTCATGTTATCACAAGATTTATTTTACTCGATCATTAACACAAACAAAATATAACCCTACAAAATATTTTCTCAGACAAATCATAATAATAACGATAACAACAATAAAATCACGTCGCTGTAAACGGATGATAACCATATTTAAGATGATTTTCCTAGTATGATTATTACACTAGATCAAGTTAAAATCCCTCATGAAGGAAATATCAATAATGTGGATTCGATACTTCAATGGATCTCTCGCTTGGAAACCTCAAAATAATATTATTGGTGTTACCGCTGATACTAAAGGTATATAGAGATTAACCTTGGTTTCACCGATGCAATTTAATTTATCATCAAAGTTCATCCGCCGGAATTAATAATATCATCAGCGCGGTAATAGAAAAGGGATCAACTGAAGGATTTAGGATAATTTCCATCGATGAGAAATTAACTCGAGCGTCGATCACATGGTACGTAGAATTTGAAGTTGATTTAAGTAAGTAGTCTTTAGCCTTGCTATTGCTGTTATTGTTAGCGCAATCCTGCACAATATTTCTGGTTTGGATCCCTCGTCTGCCATCATGGCTCCTAAGTACTTGAATCTAATAACTGCTTCCAGTTTTTGGCCTCTAATCATGACGTCAGTGCTGATGCCACTGGTGTTATTGGTCATCAGTTTGGTCTTCTCTGCACTGATTTCCATACCAAAAGCAGTAGCTGTCCTGTCCAGTTTTTCCACCAACTGGGTTACAACTGACATACTTGATCTGTGTGACAAACGTCGAGAGCTAAAGAAGAAGAAATCAGAAGTAGAAGGAGCTAAACAATACAGGGAAATCAACCAGGTTATCAAGAAAAGCATGCGAAAGGCAAGGGAGACATGGACTGAAGACCAACGTAAAGATATCGAAAACGATATAAAGAAAAAATAATAGCAAAAAAGCATACCAACTGGTGAAAGACCTGACCAGTGTAAAACAAGGACGCTCCTCCATCATTCAAGATAAGGGAGGGAAATGTCTTACAGAAGAACAAGACATTCTTAAGAGATGGGCAGAATATTGCTCAGACCTGTACAAACACAGACCTACAGGGGACCCAGACATATTCAACACCCCATCAGTGACCAACACTGACAACTACCCCATCCTCCGAGAAGAAGTAGAGGCTGCAGTGAAAGCATTGACAAAAGGGAAGTCAGCAGGAGTAGACAACATTCCTGCAGAACTAGTCCAAGAAGGTGGTGAAGCCATGATAAGCGCCCTAGTATCAATTTGTAACAACATCTGGCAGACAGGGGAATGGTCAACACCATGGATTCAGTCACTCATAGTAACTCTCCCGAAAAAAAGGCAATTTGAAGCAATGTCAGAACTATCGTACGATCAGTCTTATATGCCACCCAAGCAAAGTCATGCTAAAAATCATATTAAACGGACTGAAGCCGCGGGCAGAGGAAATCATATCAGCCCTTTGGTTCAACATGAAGCTGTACAACATCAACGCTAACCTGATCAAAGTCATAGAAAGCATTTACAGCAAGGCCACCAGCGCAGTATGCTTCAACAGTCAACTAATAGATAAATAAAATAAGAGATTGGTTTAGGACAACTGTGGGAGTCAGACAGGGCTGCTTGCTTTCACCTACTCTCTTCAACATCTTCCTTGAAAGAATCATGACAGATGCACTGGAAGACCATGAAGGAACTGTCAGTATTGGAGGCAGAATAATAACGAATCTGCGCTTTGCTGATGACATCGATGGCCTTGTAGGAAATGAGGAGGTGCTAGATCAGTTGGTGGAAAAACTGAACAGGACAGCTTAAAACAATTATGTACTTAAAATAATAACAACAATAATAACAATAATGTACCATCGCACACGGGTAGTATATCCATGATAAACAACAACTCAAATAAACGATCAGAAATTAATTCGCTGGAACAATTGGGGGGGGGGGTTGATATAGTCATCGACGAATTCGGCAATGATAGATTCTTGTTGACGAAACATCAACGGGACAACTTCAAGGCGATCATGTCACTATGATCTCATGTACCTGCGATCAGATTTTAAATTATGCTCACTCATCTATATCTCTGGAACGCTTCAAACAATATTATCACAGGACAACGATAATAATAACAACAACGATAAATAATAAAATTTCAACATTTTTTCAAAATTTATTTCTCGATCATAAAATAATAATAATGCCGATGAAAGTAATATTGTCCAGTGATGATATCGAGAAAATAATTCAGCTGCTAAATAAAAATTCAATCGCGGAGACAGCGTCGATGTATCGAATTTGGTATAATCGTATATTTGATATTTGGAAAGATCCCAAATACGCTACATAGTCAGAACCCCCCGAGAAGGTAAAACAAGTAGACCCGATAAGGCAACCAGATCCTGGATTTGATAATAAACTACAGTGAAAACTTAATTTTTTAATTATTTAAAAATTTGATCTGGAAAAATCAAATTCGGATCTCCGAAACAATCATGACTCAACGATTAATTGAAAATCTACAATCGGTAAATGCCGCGTTGAAAAAAGCCAATACGAAAAAAGATTCTGCGTTGCAACAATTAGCATTGTTGAAAAGATCCAACACGGAAATGGATTCTACGTTGCAACAATTAACAAAAATATTCCTAAAAAACTAACGCGATAAAAAAACCGCGAAAAAAAGATCGAAATAAACAATTGCAAACCGCAAGTAAACAACTATCAAAATACCAATCGCATATAGAAAAATGAACAGAGGAAAACCGTGTATTAAATAATTCAACGCAGGAAGAAATTTTATATCTTATCCAACCAATTAAACAATTGGACGAACTACGACGACAAAAAAAATCAACCAGAAAAATTAAGAGAGGAATACCAACAACGACATGAACAACGTCAAGACAAAAAAAAACGAGGTCGAAAAATTGATTTAAGATTGCCACCGAGATAATATTAGCTAAACAACAACGCCAACAATTATTAAAGACATCTAATTCCACATCGATGAATTCGCGTTGACCAAAGAGGAACAAGATGATTTGAAAGAAGCTTACCTCGTGGTAAAAAAAATATAAAAAAATTGTAACAATAATTATTATTATTTTTATTATTATCGTTGTTGCCAAAATAATCACACAAAATTAAATGCAGCAAATTTAAAATAAATATTACGATTATTTTAGTGATTATTTTTGTGTGTGATTATTTTCAAATATATGTGAGGGTTTCACAACTTATATTCGTCGCCGTTAATCTAGCAACATCTTTTGGAATTATTCAATTATAACCCTTTGTCGACGTCGTTCCGCGAAAACATCTTTGATGTCAACGGATATGTTTTTAATAAGCTTTGAAACCGGTACTAGCAATTTCAATTATCCTAATTTCGATAAACAATTTTTTCTCGCTCTTCTCACATTATTTTCATGATCTTGTATTCGTTTTATATGATGGAATACCACTATCTCGTATCGTTTTAACACCTTTGTATTCCTTGGTGATGAATTCACTAGTGAATATTTTATTATCACTTACTTTTTTTCATATTCGGTCTAGTTCAATTAATAACTATTCGATATTTTCGTCGTTTATACACCTATAGTAATTTATTTGCTTAATTTATATATGTCTCAAATAATTTATTATATATTTTGCTAAATGCGTTTTTATCCTACAACACATCTCATATTCATATTGATAAATATCATTACTGTCATAAAATGAAGAATCATTATACACAGAAACAACAATTGAATTATCCGTGAGGATATCGAGCTGATGTTCAATTTCATTGACAAACTCTTCCACGGTAGATTTGTAATGATTTAAAACAAATTATTAATCGAGATCGTGGAGATGATGATACATCGTTGATTTTGCTATCGATTTCCCCGAAGCATTGTGGAGATTTTATTACGCTTACAGGATTAACTCTGCTTGTGATTTGTGCTCAATATATTACAATCGAATGAATAATTCATGCAAAATTAAAAGATACATAATCGTTATATTTTTTTTAAATATGCTATTTTAATTTTACCTTCAGCGACGTATCGTACTATTGCACGATGAATATCAAAATGTTTACCTGCGAAATTTGTTGACGGAAAATCTCTTATTTCACTGTCCATGAAAGCATTTACAGGTCGTCGGAATTGGGATTTAATTCTCGGAGCTAAATTAAGGCAATTTTTGCTTGGGGTAACAGCTCTCAAATTTTCTAGTCGATTGTCCGAAATATCTCCATTGATATGATCAACAACATTGTCTTTACCGATCACCCCGTAAAGCATTCATAAATAAACCGATGAACGAGATATCTTTTTTCCGTTGATGATATAATCGACATATATCCCATATTCGACCATTTTTTCTTTAGTTTACGATGCCTGACAATTCCACACAGAGAAGCTTCGTAATCGCTGTAAACAGGATGAGTTACTAATTCAATCTGATTCATTTTGTCTCTTGAGCAAAACAGCTATTCGATTTTTTTCTACGATAAACACCTGTAATATAATCTTGTTCATCGAGTATGATATTATATTTCTTCGCGTAGTCCCTAACAATCTCCCGGTATCTTTTATCACCACAATAATAACATAATCGAGTTTTATCTCGTAGGCCATAGCCACATTTAACACAATAAACGACACACTTAGAACCTCGTTTAAAATATTGATTATGAACAGCACAGTATTCCCCTATTCATCTTCTTGAACATATACCTGCGTTTCTTTTAAATAGCCACTTGCGATAATTTTACTCCATTGACATATTCATAG
Source organism: Unio pictorum (assembly GCA_030141615.1). Taxonomy (NCBI): domain Eukaryota; kingdom Metazoa; phylum Mollusca; class Bivalvia; order Unionida; family Unionidae; genus Unio; species Unio pictorum. The sequence goes on from JARLTB010000021.1 coordinate 10,310,776, forward strand.
AATTGATAAATTTAATTGAATATATAATTTGTCTAATAAATATATGGAAGATATTTTCAACATCAATGACATAAATTATACCCAACGGAGGAGACGAGTTTATTTTTTACCTTGATGATAAAATAAAACAACGTGTGTGGTATTTAAAACTAAAAAAAGTATCAAAGAAGCACAATATGAATTTCTTAAAGACGGCGCTTATTATGTTCGGTCGACCTACAGAACACCCCGCGATAATAACACCATGAATGATAAACTCGGCGCTGAAATATTATGAAAGAGAGTGTTAATAAACAATATTATCTGTTAATAAAATTCAGCAGGGGTTCCAAGAAAGGATGGAGGGTATATGATAAACGTGAACGTGTAATGACAACAAATAAAAAACCAAGCAATGATTAACGATAAAACCAAACCAAGAACATTAACCGGGATCGACAGCGCATATTAGAATCAAGCATATCCGGTAACAGTAACGACGTATGGAATCTTTTTAATAAATCAACCAGATATCAATAAACTCTCCCCGATGAAAACTTCATCGCGATTGAATTGTGTAGCTGAACGAGTCACCGAACATTTCAAGAATGCAAATCGAGGAAATGGTTTAACTGATTTAAGAAAATCCAAGATAAGCAAGTGGGAGAAATCGGTTAAAAACACAGTAGCTTCAATAAACGATGTTGATGAATTAGAAAAAAATATTAAGATTCCCGATAACAATAAAAACCATCACTGGGGAAATTTTATATACAAAGAAGTATAAAAATTGGTGCTCCTATTGAAATCATCGATCATAATTCACATGCATGGAGTAGTTTTGTGCAATTATTTCCTCAGGATCGAATAATAAAATATTATCAAGGATATATATTTGATCATATACACGAAATCAGCAAAACCGATACAGTATCAGTGTAGTTATTTAAAAATGCCGAAGAAGGAGGTTACGATCAATTTGTGAGGCCCAATGAAGAATTATATCGAGCAGAAGAACTTCAAGAATATATGAATCAAGTTGCGAGGCGGTAACCATATCTCATACGATTGTTTGAATCATCGATGATTTTATCGAGTGGTCGACTTTAGTTTACTTGGCAATATCTCGAGTACGAAGAATAAATCACCTTCGACGAATTTACGTCGATTACAACAACAGAAACAATATCGTTGATGTTGTCAATGATACCTCGATGTATAAACACAGTGATAAAAAAACTCCACAGAATTTGATATCGATGTCGAATCTATTCTAAAATTAAAACGACAACAAGATAATCACTGTGCAAGTTCTAATTTTATAATGGAATGGTCGAAAAAAAAACAATTTACCGTGGATAGAAAAGATAATAGTTGCGGCCATACCAGAATTAGTGTAGCACTGAGCTGTCTGGAATGTAATCGAAATCACCGCGATCATTAAGATCCCGCGGTGGTAATCACTTGTAATTCTTCACGAATAGATCCATGCTGTGGAGCAGTCGAATCTAATCTATAAATTGCTGGTCTGTTTTTAGATGTTACAACGCTGAATATCGTATGCGTGGTTATACTCCAGATTGGATCAGTTGGTCTTTTTCTATCACCTTCAAGCTCACCAGGTGCATACAAATATCTCACAATGACATTACTACCTAATACGACTGAGCTGAAAAATCACGATGGGGTACATTTATATATATTTTGTGATCGCCAGAACAGGTTTCATGTTGATGTACCGAGTTAGTTCATTGTTGATCGCGGTGATCACACTTGGTAATCTCTTAACCCATTCACGTGATCGTTTATCCTCGATGAATTCTTTCGCGTATTGATAATGAAGCAACCGGTCTGGAAGCGTTCTATTAAATCGCTCAACGATTGCCTGATCGCGATGAATTGCAGTATGCCCTCGTCGTATAGCAGTGCTATGTTGTTTCATTGTTGATGATACTTCACCCTGAAATACTTTATCAGGATCAAACTGCAGGAGATTTGGCCATTGCAGACCACTTTGTAGTCCAGGTCCTCGTCGATAAATTCTTTTAAACGTGGAGGCAACTTCAGATAAGGATCTAGTAGTTAACGGTCCTGCTTGCTTGTATCTACTCGCAATATCAACGACGGTTAGCGCGTATAAGTAAACACATTTTTTGACAGTATCATGTGGAAGAAATAATATATCAGCCTGGTGAACATCATTTGAGACGTTAACGTCAAATGACGCGTATTGAATTTTCCTTGGGCGGTGGTAAATAAATTCGACATATCGCCTGACTGGATAACCAATCCGCCACAGTAGTATTTTTAACCTTTGCAGCGCTAGCGAGTTTATTAATCGCGGCGTTACCTTTCCAGTATCCGGTTGGAGAATAATAAATTGATTCCATAATATTAATTACCAGCACGTGAAGATCCGCTTCCAATTACGAGCTTACATTTAATGGCTATTTTTATCAACCAGGAAACCAACGTTTCTTTGAAGGATTTATCAGCAATAGAATCTAACGCTTAAATTAATTTCACATCTGCGATGTGTCGTTGCTGATGATCGGTATGCCACGTCATGAGCGTGAAAAGCCTTATCGATTGCGATTACTGGGTACTCGCCAGGTAGAGGTTGATCTTGATTATCGAGTCGGAGATCGAGTCTGGTTCCGGGACCGCAGTAATTATATCCTGGAAGATGTTTTTCACCTGGATATTTTCCCCAAGGAACCCCTTGGGGCTTGTTAACATGGCAGTGATATCACCTCCCTTTTTCATACTGATAAATTGGAATTTTTTAAAATACCACATTGTACACATTTGTCGGTAATGACATTTCTGTTATTTTTAGTTGTGATAGTAGTTGGATCAATCGTCGATGTACGTGACCTACATTTCACACAATATAAATCCATAATATAGTTATGTTATATCAAATAGAAATTACTGATTTTTCAGCGTTAAAAATCAAACACCAGCTAAAGACCATAAAATGTTACCAAATATAATGCCGATAATTATAATTGGACCGTCTGGAAGCGGTCAAAATTTTTTTTTACTTAATTTGATTATGGCGTTGATGAAATGGGATAAACTATATTTAATAACCCCACCAGCAAATTATCAACATCGCTACTAGGTGTTAAAAGATTTTAACGAGAGCGCAAAATCAATAACCGACGAAGATGTTATTGAATTTATCAACGATATCGAAGAAGCTCCTTGCGTCGAGGAGATCGACAAGACATCAACAATTTAATTGTGTACGACGATGTGGTAATGGACAATAAAAAGAAAACCGCTAGGATGTTTTCAATCGAACATAAAAAATGATATAATTAACATTTCTCAACGATACACTAACATACCTAGTATGGTCAGGGACAACTGTAATATTCTTTCCGTGTTCAACGCTGTTAATACACATACGCTACACAATATTCACCGGTCTTGGTGTAGCGGCGATATGGATTACAATGAATTCAAAAAACTTTGCTAACACCACTAGAAATACCCCACAAGGATTTATAACAATAAATTTAGAATACCCTCAAACACGATATCGAATCGGATTAGATAAAAAATATATGGTTGATCAATAACAGCAGGGTGGACTGTGCTAAATACTTAGACTTCAATTTTATTATCATGTTATGATTTGTCTGAGAAAATATTTTGAAGGATTTAACCCTGTTGCTTGTTATATGGTTATCAGCCGTTTACAGCGTCGTGATTATTGTTGTTATTTGTTATTGTTGTTGTTGTTGCATGTTTTTTTCAGCACACGATAGGCTTTACATGGCGACCAGTATTATTGGTGGAGGAAGAAAACGGGAAAAAACCCCGGAAAGAACCAATGACCCACGAGAAGCTACTGGCAAGCTTTCTCGCATAACTACATTAGCCGAATCTTAGACACGAACCCACGCAGACAAGAGGTGAGATAGCAGTGATTGGTAATGGAGAGCGCTTTAGACCACTCGGCCACTCGGGGCCCCTTATTGTTGTTATCGTTATTTTTATGATTTGTCTGAGAAAATATTTTGTAGGGTTCAGCCTTCCTGCTGCTATAGTACTTCCAGTAGCACCTTGCGCATCATGAGATTCTTCTTCCTTTCGTCTAGGAGATTTTGATTCTTTCTGTTGATCTTTTTGCGCAGAAAACGGTAACAAATCTCGATGAATCCTACCAATACCACGCTTATTTTGACGAATTTTGAAGATCACCTTACGATACTCCTCCTCATACATATGTCGATATCCTGATACCATATCAGAAATATTCGAATCATCTGCAGTATATTCAATTAACTGATCATCATCCATACATTTAAGTTTTTTCATAAATTCATGACTTAAGTATTTTAATTAATTTTTGAACAGATTTAATAATCTCTCTCTCTCTCTGGTAATTTCTTTCGTTTTAGTTCCTCTTTTAGCTCTTTTTGTTCTTTTCTTCGCAGTTATATTTCTTCATTTCTGGCTCTTTTTGTTCTTCAGATTGACTATACATTCTATCTAACAAAATGATGATAAGAATTATAAAATTCGTAGCAGCAGAGAGGGTGGGACAAAGAAAATGCGTCTCGGTTGGTCAGAAGTCTTTAGTTCTGTTTTTTTCATAATATTTATTTCGGTTTTTTAGGAGGCCTTGGTTTGATAAATAGACGCCTCTAAAATTTGATTTGTTTACCCTCTCTGCTGCTACAGGTATTAGTAACCTGACACAATCTACCATATTTCTACTAAATGGTTCCTCAAATGCAGGAACAGTATGCAAATGATCCTTAGGTATTGTTTGATTGGGGTTTGCTACCATTGCACAAGTTTGACATGATCTACAATATTTAGCAACATCACGTATAATTTTGAGCTAATAAAAACTAGCCAAGATCTTGTGATAAGTCTTATTAATCTCTATATGACCAGCCAAAGAAGTTTCATGGGCCAGACTAAGTATTTCCTGTCTGTAAAGTTTTTGTACTTCAGTTTTATAGTTCACTGACCACTCATCACAAGCAGTCGTTTGTCATTCTGATTAGAATAAAAATACTGAGTAGTTAAAAGAGGATCACTGTGTACAATACCTTCTGAGTGATCCAAACAAGGAGTGAAAGTGTCCAATACATATGTCAACTAAAGGAATACTTTCCTTACAAAAATCATTCTCAAGAGTTTTTATTGCAATAGCTCTGGTAAATGAACAAGTTGTGAATAAATGGGGAAATTCTTTTAATTTGGTTTTACTTCCTGATCCAAACAAGGCTTGTCAGTTACAAGTGGATTAACCACAACCTTGGCTCAAGCTGGGTCGTTCCCTAGTAATACATTCATGCCCTCAGCGGGAAAATAGAGACGGTTCCAACTGTCACGTGTCCAGAGACTACGTCTGATGACAAATTTACATAATGGAGAGGAAAATTAACAAAACGACACTATACTCCATGAATAAGAATACTCTCAGGGGGCAAAATAAGGTACCTCACAATAATAAACTTTGAGAGGCTCCTGTGTACCTTAAACTTCTAATATGTGTGGGATTGGCTGTATCACTCAAGAGTGATATGGAACCCTTCGACTTGAAATGATCATAATTCTCGATAATATAATCATACTGGGGTGTATTAGCCCCAGCAAATTTATTGCTTCAATACCTGACCGTGACGGTAATCTCTTAGAAATAAGAGTATTTGGAATAGGTCTGTTTTGAATCTGATGCCTGTTTTCAATTTATAGCAATCATTTTCCATGGTTCGATCTGAAGCTTGTCAAGATAGGTCTTAATGTCATTATATGAAACAGTTTTTGGCGCCTTTAAGAATTTTGTTCAAAGTTCATGTCCAAGCACAATCTATCAAATAACTGCTCTTTTTCTCGAGTAAATTCGAAGTGAGTTTGTCCAGCTTTTATTTTATAGTTTTTGAATTTGTGCCGATACGCCTCAGGGAATAACTCGTAATTCTGTAAGATGGACTTCTGCACCAAATCATTGTCAGCATTCTGCTGTACTGACAGGGATGCATAGATTTCCTTGGCTTTGACAAAAGTGTACACTGTAATAATTGAGTAAAATGCTCCCTTGGATAAATCATTGTTTCAGTCATGTTTTCAAAATAAATAAAATATTTGTCTACATCTCTTTCCCGAAAAGGGGCCACTACCGTATAATTCGATGCGAGACTAAAACTTAAATTTCTTTCTCTTCCTCTCTTTCTTGTCTATCTTTTTCACCTATTACTCGAATTCTAATTGAATTTTTTCGTCTTGAAATAGACTATGTATTCACGTTTTCTATGAATGTTTATGTACTATATACCTTGATACGCTCGCTCAACAATTCCTCCTCTGTATGCGGAGTTCAGCTCTTGATAGAATAACTTCGTAAAATCAGCAGGCATGGGCTAGATTATATCTGTTATCTTTTAAGATTCAAAAAAGATAACACAACAAGAAACAACATATGGTGTCAGAAAGGTTATCATTTTAATAATTAGATTCTACCTTTATAATATAATATTATTATTGCGAACATGGATTTAAGTATCGCACTGTCCGTCATAGTTAGGAAAGTTTTATATTCAGTAGACCTATGAAAGCTAAGCAAGAGCCATATAAAATGTATCTTTTGTTATCGGTATGCATAAAGAGACGGGATATCTGTAAGACATGTACTCAAATTTCGGAGGAAGATTCTAAGAAACAGGTAACACATTTTAACAGGCATAATGTTCACGTACAGCCTCAAATGAATCTGACCAATTTATATAACGTGGTTCAAGGCGTTGACTCAATTGACTCGTACGTCATGCTCCTTCGTGAGAAGTAAGTGACTGCAATTTTAGCGATAGGACTACGTGATCCGTGTTCATATTGTTATCGGAACGAATGTTCAGAAAGTTAAGGAAAATATCATAAATGAAGTGAACAAGGTGACATTGGACAAAGCGATTAAGATTGTGAAAAAAAATCGAATATTGGCAGGAAAAGGTAAAGTTACCATAGTTTTCCGGCATTAGGACGGAAGTTGATAATAAAGTAACGGATCTCGTGATACGTATGATGTGGATATTGTGGCAATACATACAACACAGTGCCCCGGAAGTGGATTTAGCGTTAGGGCATCGTGCCGCAGACTAATCCTTTAATGCTGCGCACCAAGTGATCCTAATGTTAGTCCCAATTTCGTATACGTCTTTGGTACGGCTCTGCCAGGGCTCAAACCCGTAACCCCCCTCATCGGACATTCTAACTACTTAGGCGACCGGTAAAGTTCCAGGTGATTGCATACAGGATACATATTTAAAAAAGCAATACCAGTTGTAAATTGTCCACGAAGAGCACGAGAAGCTTTAACATGAAGCTAAACACGAGCTTTTGAGGATATAGAGTTCAATATTATTAAAAGTATTACATAATCAACAGAAAGGGTAAACTCCCTTCGTGTTTACACAAAAACCCCAGAGCAGGTAAACTCAAGCATTTAACGATTTAATTCTTGAGCCACATTACCATTTGTTGCAGTTGATAACGTTACAGGAAAGGTAATGAACAACTTTTCAGTATATTGGACTGTACAGACAGACACTGGAGCAACACACTGGATGACAAGTCTTTGTTCATCAGATCCTTCGGTATTCCATTCGGACCGCCATTTAAGGTTACCATTTAACTCAGAGGGACTCTAACGTTCAGGAACCCTAAATCCAACAGGCCTTATCATCAAAATGGTACGGACATTTTCACATTTGATGACAAAATGGCATATTGGCTGTTGACCCATATATAAGTTTTGTTTTTACATTGACTTTTTCCAGGCACTCGTAGTTCCAAAGGTATTACAAAATTGAAAGTGCGCATGTTTTGTCATGGTATATTGTATAGTTTAGGTTAGCGACAATGGTCCACTTTACTCATACATATGATTTACTAATGGTCTTAATGAATAGAGACTCGAGCACACGACCTAAACCCCATTGCATTGTAGCAGAAAATACCTGTTCCGTTGTTAAAAGACTGTTTAGAAAAGCAAAGGAAAAAAGCAAGTCTCTTATCTTGCTTTCTTTAATATAAGAATTCTCCCCTTGGCTGCTGCTTCTCCACAGCCTCTGTGTTATTGCGTATGATAACTAGCTCTGTGTTGCATGTAATATACACCTTTCAAACCATGACCGCGGACCAAAAATCGTGCAATAAAAATGCAGCAATTAAAACCATGAAAATATTTTTTTTTTAAGTCGTCAAAAAGAATTGAAACCCCTTTGTAGAAATCAGAGTATAAGAGTTCAGTTTAGTAAAATATGGATGAGAGTATAAAACTTGCATTCAAAATTCTGACAACAAATGAATTAGCAAGCAATGTTGTACATAGAACAGTGATTGAATAATAAGACTGTTAAGAATTTCATTCATGATATGAATGTGCATGTAAGGCTATTACCATTTGTGAACGATTAGGTTCTTTAGATGTGCATATCATAGTTTAGAGCATCCAACATAGATGTATAGCTTTCCCAACTTCACCTATGTGTACACACCAGCTAGATACTGACACCCATCCTCTAACAACCGTATTCTCATTATTCCCACCATGAAAACGAAGTCATATTATCAACGTTCTTTTGCATACCAGGGCTCCGCAACGTGGAAAGAATTGGCCATTGAAATTAGACACAACGATACAATGTTACTTTTGAAGAGTGCTCTTAAAATTCAACTTCTTCGACGCAAGAAGACATAAAAAGGCATCATAATGTTTCCTACCTTAAATATTTTCAGCATAATTTATGTTTTCTTATTTCATGGTTCTTTTTCTTGTAGTCAAATCATTATATGCTGTAAAGAGCTTCTAAAGATTAGGCGCTATGCATACTCCTCATTGTTATTGTTATAATCAAAGCACTAAATTCTCCATATGAACACACATTGGTAAAAGGAAAGGTATTTGTTGTAGGTAAAAACAAAAAAAGACATGCAAGCAGAAACACGTTTGGAACAATGATTAAACTCTTTCCTAGAGATGCATTTGGTTCCTAAAAGAGCTTTTCGATTTCTTTAGTGAACCTTGTTAATGTACGCACCGTAAAGGTGAAGAACAACACAAGTTCTGTCGACTCAGTCGATCTCCAGTCCAATTATTGCTGGATATTGAAAATGCTGAATGAACCTCACTCGCTTCAGAGTCCTATTCCTCCATTTCTGGTACTCTTAAGGTTGTTCGTATTGTTTTCCTCGCCAGTTGACACCATGAATGTGGTCGCTCTGGTAATCATTATTGTAGCTGCAACAGCTGCTTTTCTTATAGTAGTTCCAGTGTCCAGTCCTTTATCTGAGGTACATCAGCCTCTATTATGGTGGTTGTTGTCCATATGGTGGTGCCCTCACCACAGACTTCACATTGTAGCTCAGCCGCATTAATAAATGATGCCTTACTCTCTTTCCATATTCTTTCCTTTTGTTCTGGGCCTCTATAGCTACTTCGTCCTATAAGGCTTCCATGGTCACTTCCTCCAGGAAGCGATGGGCCTGATCCAAATGCACCCGAAGCTTCAAGAAAAGATATTTCTAAATAACTGTTTTGTTTATTCACGATGTTAATCAGACCACCATGCGAGGCTTTGATTAACTTCTTATTTGCATATTCTTGTATTGTCGACGGATTAATTCTCATATTGTGGGATATTAAAGTGATCGCATGAGCTGAAATGTGAGCCACTGTCCCATACACATTTTTGCCAACATAATATGCTTCTTAATTAAATCGAGTTTTAGGTCAATCAAGTCTCTTTGGCGAGTGATTCCTTAATGTACAGGGTACATGAGTTACAATTAAATGAATGGACGTTTTCGAAAATAAAGTTACACCGTGACGTTTCCAATCGAGAATGGTTCAACAGATCCTTTTTATACCAATGTTGGCACTGGCAAAATACGACTTATTGGCTGCCAGATAGTGATGATGAACGAATGTACTGTGATGATGATATGCGACTGCACAGGTCTCATAATCGGCAAAAGCAGAGCTGTTGTGTTACATTAAACAGGTTGCACTCCACTACTTCGGAGTACACAGGGATCAAATACAATCCTTGTTTAATCCTACACATTTAATTTAGCTCGCTGTTTTTAATGACTTTTGCATTTAGGGTCATTTTGGTGTATTCAACTAGAATATTGAACAAACTGAGGAAAAGTGATGAACAATTCGATCATTACACATCGTTTTGTTTTGCACATCACTTTGCCAAATGATCTTAGAAAATTTGGTAATCGTTCCGACTAAATGTTAAGCTCTGAAATAATAGCATCTAGGAATTATAATATCATAGATGCTGAACTCAGGATTGGATGGAACGGCTCAATTTGGATTCGTAAAAAAGTGAATCTCTTGTATTGATGAGTTCTTGCACTTGAGGATTGCAACCATAATATTCCTTTGCTTTTCACTGACAATCAAGATAGAATGATTTCTACCAAAGCGATGTCCCAATGAGCGTTGTGATCCTTTTTTATGTCCTGAAGTAATTTAGATGTGAAACACAATTAGGTGCTGTTGGAAAACACTTACAAAGAACTCTCAGAAGTTAAATAAAACTGGTTATTCATAATGCGATGGCCTTTCTATTCCAAGGAGTCGCTCGATATCAACGAAGAATTAGTTATCAAAGGTTCCGAAAATTGATTGTTGAGGTTGTTCTGGTTTTTGACTGTCTACCGTTGTTACCTGTCTACGAATATTTCAAGGAAGGATTGAGAAGAAGGTGACCAATAACACTGCTGAGTAAACTGATACACATCTGTTTGTCCCCTTGTTGTAAACTCACATTACCAATGACTGCTCCTATGACACAACACAGCACAAAGTTTTGACAGAAAAGGACGATTTGGTTTTACGCATACGTTGTTCACACCGCCCCCATCAGGGCTGCGTTTGTAGATCTTTGAAAAAGATATCTTGAGAAGTAGTACTCGTTTGGTCATTTTAACAGCACGATGGTTACTTCTTTTTATATTGGATGACTGACAGAGCGGCAATCACAGGATCAAACATAGATGGATAGCTTTCCCAACTCATACGGCGTCGCTGTGTAGTCCTACTTTACATCTTTTTTATCGATATTATTTGCGATATCGTACAAGCCGTCTTCCTTTCTGATCCCTCTTTCAAGCTAGGGCAAGATAAAAGTTCATTTTAACAATTAACCGGTCACGTATTTACATTTATGGACCAATGGACGGAGTCTACCTTCGTCTTGTGACAAGAAAAAATCAATGGTTCAGGTAGGTAAAATTCCCTGGCAGAAGGTGCGATTTGTTGTTCCATTGCACACTCAACCTATATTTCTTAAGATTCTAAGTTTTATAGTTGAAAAAAGAGATGTATTTATTCTTCTGCGTCCGAGAATTCGAGGCCTTTGCCTAATTACCATCAGAGAGGGCAACGATCACTTTGTTTTAATATTAGTTTCAAAGCTCGATATAAGCTCTGAGCTCGTTTTGGAAGTCGAAAGAATAACACAAGCGGTTTCTAAAATATACCTTAATGAAGAAACAACAATTATTTTAACCACGATTGTACGTTACGAACTAAGAGGCCGAGGCTAAACTGGCGGCCATTGATGATGGATACTCTCTAATGTGGTTTGACGCTAAGAATAGTTTCTGCAAATGTGTTTGTGCAACATGAACGTCGCTTGTTCTTGTAGCCTTCGTCACCTGGGGTAGATGTTGACTAACTTTTGGTTTTGGCAGCAGGATATAATATTTGGACTCCTCGGTAACCCGCAGGGTCCGTAAGATTGATATACATGATAGATACAATGTTTTCCATGCAGACTCTCTCCAATAATACACAGACTGTTTACCAATAATACACTTGGTTTCGTTGGGTGTGTAGACTGCTAAGACTAGCCACAGAGGTAAGAAGCTAGAGTGGTGGCGGTAATAGGGTCATGTTTGTCTTGCTTTCTTGGTCACTTCTAACCACCATTCTTTCTGAAGCGGGTGCCATACGAGTAGCTATAGGAGTCGACATAATGAAACTTCTCGTGTGTCCTTTTCTTCCTCATGCGTCCGTATGATCGCGTCTACCCTGGTCTCTGGGGATAGAAGGCTTTTCATCATCGCCTTGAAATGTTTCAAAGTCAGCTTATCTGTTTCCTCTATAGATTTATGATGAAAGAGTTGAAGAGGTTGCCAGAGATTGCCGTACCGTCTGTACTTTTTCCTTTCTGGCTACTCGGTGCAATCCACCACTGATTGTGTTTCCTTTTGTAACTCGAAGATCTCGGTGAGATTAGGAATCGGAGGTAAATTAAGGGGCCGTTGTGTCTACGTAGGACGGAATTATATACGTAGTTTGTAGCTTTCGTTCTTTCACGTATTAGGCCTGTTCAGAAAGGTGGTCATTTTTTTCTTATCATGGTGTATAATTAAAGGAACCCATCACTCGATTCCAAAAAATGGGTATATATCCCCCAAAGAACACCAGCATCTTTTTTTTTGACTGGGGCCCCGAGTGGCCGATTGGTCTAAAGCGCTTTCCGTTACGGATCACTGCCATCTCACCTCTGTCTGCGTGGGTTCGAGTCTAAGATTCGGCTAATGTAGTTATGTGAGAAAGCTTGACGGTGGCTTCTCGTGGGTCAGTGGTTCTTTCCTGGGGTTATCACCGGATCTTCCATCAAAAACTAATAATGGCCGCCATGTATAGCCTATCGTGTGCTGAAAAATGGCGTTAAACCCTACAACAACAACAACAACAACAACAATTTCTTTTCACTAATAGGTATGTTCTCTTTGACCATTTGTTCGAAGGATCATCCAATATTTTTCTACTCGATTTTATTTTCTGGTGCATGGATAAAGATACCGTACCATTTGTCACAGAATTAGGCGAAAATTTAACTGATTTTTGTTCTTCTTGAATTGCAAACGAAACTCACCATTTTCTTGATTTCGTCGTACACGCATTACCTGGGGTGATTAAGTGGTTTTCTCCAAGGTAAGTGGCGTGTAACGATTTGCATGTGCCAGTTTGTTATTTACATGAAATCCGAAATACTCGTTTCACGTGGTGCACGGCAAGCTCGATGTGATTTATGTTCACCTATAGAGAGTATATAAGGCGAGATATTTCTCATAATAATTACGGGAACCAAAATATCTAATCGAAGGATAGATAAGCTCGTCTTGCAATCTCCAGCCAAAGGGGTGAGTGTTAAATTTACATTTTCGTTTTATTGTGAATTTTATTCAGATTATAATTTCGTATAATGATGCTTTTATTGCAATATCGTAATCTACGGCTTAGATTATTTTTGAGACAACTATTATTAGTCTGGTTTTGTTTATTGTAGCTGTTACCGTGTTTCTGATACTGTAGCTGACAATCGCTGTTACCATAGATCTGATAATCGCTGATACCGTAGATGTCAATGTTTCTGATACCGTAGATCTGATACCGTAGATGTCAATGTTTCTGATACCGTAGCTGCTAACGTAGTTGATACCATTTCTGATACCGTAGCTGTTAACACATCTGATACCATCTTTTGATAAACGTCTTTGATATCGTCTGATTTGTTGTGGGACATCTATTATTTGTTCCGGAACATCTCTGTATAAATATCTAAATGTGATTGTGCCGTTAATTTGTGCAAACGGAATTGAAGTATCTGTCTGTGTGTCGAACTGTCTGTTCGTCAACATCTAGCTAGAAGTCCGAGTGTCGGAGCTGTCTGAGTTGTAAAACATCCGGGTCGACATCTAGGGTAGTGAGGAACCGTTGGTTCTGTTAGATGTTGTATGTTGTCTGAACGTATAACTGTGGTGGATCCGTGAAGGGAAACGTCCGATAATAGTATTGGTCAACCCTAGGTTTTCGGGGAAACTGGGAGACGATTCAACTGTTGCTGAAACGTGCGGTTATACGGGGTCGAGACACATATGTGTATTGAAATTGTAATACAGTTTAATACATTGTTGTATTTGCATGCTTATGTCAGATCACAATAATATTTCAAGTGATCGCATAGATATCAATAAAAGCTAGCAACTTGATTGAATACAAGTATATGGTCGTGCTATAGTATAGTTTGTCGTTTGTGTTCATTTTTCGTAATTTATACTTGCATTAATTTAACTTTCGTAAAGGATCCTTGGATCTGTGTATAGTCCAAGAGATCCCTTTACATCTGAGATTCCTTTTGTATTAATATTTAATTTGTTCATGTATTGTGAATGGTTGTGAGTGTAATTGTGGGTTGAGTGCATGAATTATTGTGTTGTTACATCTGTATTTTTTTCATTTATAATTTATTACATAAATTTATATTTTCTTTCACAAATTGTGTTTGTATGGTTCATTTAATCCACCCTCCTCTCGGTAACAATTCTGTTACACCATTCAACACATTTAAGCTGCAATCTTCCATACGTTCTGACGGGCTGTTTGCAATGAGCTATTTTCGCGTCGATGGTTTGGATGTCGTAAGACCGACACCATATCTCATGTTTGGCTTAGTAACTAGGCAGCTACATTTGTATCTTGGGAGGGAAGTGGAATGTATTTCTTGAGGGTCATATTTTTTTAAGGAGCAAATACAGCGATGCGAATTTACTGAGGCAAATATATTTATACTGGTTTTCGTCTCCACTGATCTTAGTTGATACGTAGTAACAACTTCATCACTGACATCATTCGACGTTGAAGTGTTTCTAATAAACTAAATTGCGATAGTTATTCTTTGGAGAAATCCAGGAAACCTTAGCATTTAGGAAGTACCATTAAGCCAAACAGCATTGCAACTTTTTCTGGAATAAGCAGCTTTTTATTAGTACTTTTCATTTTTTGGGACTGCGTTTTCCTTGGATGTGCTATGCCCGTGACACTCCAGCTCGTCTTTTGGGAGCATTGTTTCCGGCGCATAATTGTAAGAGGGAACGAATGGTAAATCACCAAGAGAACAATTGCCCACAGGTTTCAAATGATTTTTGTCTTCTTTGAGTATCGATTCTCAATTTTTCCACTTATAACAAGGCCACTTTATCGCTTTGGTAAGGGTTGGATTGATGAGAGATTTGAATGGTACCTTGGAGTAATGACATGTTGTGAGCTTATGTCAGTATAATAATACAGATAAGGATAATACATTTAGTTTGCCTGAAATTTCTCAGTGAGATAGGACCCTAATATATTTTGACCATCTGCCATATTTTTACGATTGTATTGCTCGTAGACCTGTTCAAGAAATTTACAAACGAAAAGGTAATTTGATACTTCGCAACTTATTGATCAATATTTATTTCAAAGGTAATCAAGGTCATCGGAGTGGTTCTTTTGGCATGCATTCCAGATTAGATCTGTATGTTTGACATCAAATTTGCTAACGCTATCCAGGGTCACTTGAGTAAGAAAATAAGTTTAATATGCACACTGTATCCCAGCGTCCACAAAACACCAACAGCAAAAATGTACCTGTGTAATCTTTATTTTCACATATACCAGCAATGTTGATCCGAAACACTGACATTCTAATTTTTTAAGACTTGCAAACGACTCCGATCAATACAAAATGCAGCGGATTGAAAATATCAGTTAATTTTAACCGAATTTTACGAGACTAATTAGAGATGGTAACAAGAACAGGAGATAGTTCATAGATAGATTTGAACAAGTGTTATTTATGTATATACATTAGTGAATATATTACATTGTATATTTTATCATTTCTTTTTTCGGTGAACACTTGAATAAAATAAACGTTAAAACGTGGCACAGCTATCTACTGTGGTTGATACTAGTTTAGATATAATCTTTACTATTCCTTGCTTCATTTATACTGATGAACTCTTGGCACTAATTCAGTTCTCATAATAAACCTATGTAAACACTATTCTATTACAATTTCAATAATAAAAATGTATGAGTGCTCATGATTCAAATATATTTATCGGTATAGATGAAAACTTCATGTCAGGTTCTGTGTAGACAAGATTTGAGCCGAGGCATATTCTGCATTTGCATGTATTTGTAACATATGCTTTCAATTCTGCGCCAAATAGTCAGGTGCTAATTTTACTAATGAATGTTTCCAACTCAAGATTGTTAAAGGACTGAAATTGAATCAGTAAAACATCTCTATTTGTTTCACTTACAACTTTAATAATCTCTTAAAAGATTCTATTTCCAAAAAACATACCTTACATTATTAACCAATCCTGGTCAGCCAAACTCATATATACTCTATTTTATGTTCACCTAGTTCCAGACTGTTTCCTATTTTTCCATATAATTAGTACCTTGTGTCTTATATCCGCCCTTGATTTTATTGATAGCTCTAGGAATAGTAGTTCAATACATAAGTTAGTAATGTGAATAATTCTTCTTGTCAAAGGTTAGATTAGTGAATAGTAAATTATATTACGAGTGCATATTCACCAAAACGAGCTATGGTGCATATCATTGCAGTCAACATTTAAATATTTTATTTTTGTATACAAATCAGAAAAATTTAAAATAAAGCTGTGTAATATGAATCATCTTTATTAATGTCAACATTTATCGCTCTTCAATATAATGCTGAAAAATATTATTTCAATCTTTGTCATATTTTGTAATTAAGTAACAAAAGGTCAAGTTGACCATTTATATGTACACGTGTTATTACAGTAAAAGAGATGTAAATGACGAAAAGTGCCCATAATTCATCCCAGAAAACATATAACTTTAAACTATAATAAAGTAGGGATAAGCTCATCAAAGTTCAAAATATAAACTTTCAAAACATTCACTAAAATACATTAGTGGAATGCAAAGTCATGAGAGTTCATCACCTGGAAGTATGGTGGAAAAGAACTAAGTGATCATATATAGAAGCATTATTTTTCAAACCATAACTTGAAAATATAATATTGGATACTGTATTTACTCTACAAAAGGTACATTGTAGACATTTTATATATGTATTGCTTAGCTTTAAACCAAAATTCAAAACATTCCACCTAACATAGCCAAATCTATACACTGCCCCCCTTCCCCCTTCTGGGCAAGAGTTGATATATCTGAATATATGTCACCATGATCATCATCACCAGTCTTTTGACCTTGTGTGGTCGTTGAGGCACTGTGCTGCTGAACATCTGAACAGTTGATCCCTCCACTTGCCTAGATCATTTGCCAATGCCTGTGTCTCCGCAAAACTTTTCCTGGTCAATTCTGTGATGTTGTCAGTCCACTTTATTCTCTGTCTAACTTTCCTTCTGCCACCTTGGACACAGCCTTGTAGTACTGTTGTGGATAGACTGTTAGCTCTAGTGACATTGTCATACCATTTCAGCTTTTTCTTTTTGACAGTGGTGAGGAGGTCTTCATAATGGCCTACTTTGTGCCTGATGATGTTACGTACTTCTTCATTTGTGATGTGGTCCATGTAAGAGATGCCAAGGATGGTTCTGAAGCATCTCATTTCAAGTACCTGGATTCTTCGTTGTAATTCTGCTGTCAGGGTCCAGGCCTAACATGAATACAGAAAGATTGAGATGAAAAATGCTCTCAATAGTCTGAGTTTATGTTTCAGACCGATATTCTTGTCTCTTCATATGGATCTTAGCTTTGACATAGCTGCAGTTGTTTGTGCTCGAGACAAATTTATGCTCTTGATCCCTCATCGGTGATTATGGAACCAAGATATTTGAATTGGCCCACTGTTTGAAGTTCCTGTCCTATGATTTTAATCTTGGTTGAGATTTGTTTGCCACTATTTGTGATCAGCTTTGTCTTCTCGACGCTTATCTCCGTTTCAAATCTGGAAGATGTTTCATCAAGGTTCTTCACAATTGTGGTAATCTCATCTTCACTGCCTGCCAGCCCATCAATGTCGTCTGCAAAGCTTAGGTTGGTGATGTTACGCCCTCCAATGCTGACTGTCCCACAGTGGTTTTCCATTGCTTCGCTCATGATGCGCTCTAACTAGAGGTTGAAAAACGTGGGTGACAGGAGACAGCCTTGACGTACTACAACTGTTGTCTTGAACCAGTGCCCCACAGAACCTTGAGCAATTACTGCACTGGTAGCCTAGGAATATAGCGTCTTCAGGGTATTGGTCAACGTTTGACCCATATTGTAATTCTTCATTTTGGCTAACAATGCATCATGCTACACTCTGTCAAAAACCTTTTTGAAATCTATGAACACATGATAGATGTCTTCTTGATGTTGCGAGTGCTTTTCACACAGAACCCTAAGATTGAATATTTGTTCTGTTGTGCTTCTTTCACTCCGGAACCCTGCCTGTTCTTCAGCGATTATTTCTTCCGCTTTTGGGTTCAGACATTTCAAGATGATCTTCAGTATCACCTAACTAGCATGCTGATCAAACTGATAGTTCTGTAATTTTGGCACAGCGTGAGATTGCCTTTTTTGGGTAGTGTTATATCAGTGACTGGGTCCACTGTGTTGGCCATTCACTTGTCTTCCAGATCTTGTTGCAGATTCTTCTTAGTAGCTCTGTCACTGATTCCACACTATTCTTGATACGTTCTGCTGGGATGTTCTCTACTCCAGCTGCTTAGACATTCTTCATTGCTCTTATTGCTGACTCCACCTCTTCTTTAAGAATGGGAAAATCGTCTTCGTTTGTGAAGTTTGTAACTTCAATTTCCCCTGGGTCTGCTGTGGACGGATGGTTGTAGAGTTCTTTACAATAATCAGTCCATATTTCTGCAATGTCACTTTTCCATGTCCGTCTTAAATGGTACTGACTCTTCGTTGCTTATGTAGGTCTTACACAATTTGGAATCCCTTTTTGCTGTTATTCTTTATCAGACTGCTCTCTTTTTCTTTGCACTGTTGTCCAATCCAATCTACTTTATACTTTTTTTAAGTTTTTTCTGATATTCCTGTTTATTTCTCGGTACTCCACCGTTCTTGTTGTGTGTCTGGTATTCTTGAGATCTCGTCGGGGATCACACATATTCAGAATCTCCTCTGTTACTCAGAGGTTTTTCTTTGGGCGATAAAGGCCAACAAAGTCCTCGGCAGCTGTTGTCATGACCGTGTTGAAAGTGTCTGTCATCACTTTAACATCAACATCCATCAATAATTTTAGCAAATTTTCCTCTTTCTCCAAATGTGGCATGGAATGACTTGCATATGTTAGGGTTCTTCAGTTGTTCATGGTTGAATTTGAGCCTGATTTTCTTTGGCTGGTTAATTTTCTTCAGCCTCACTCGGCTGTTCATAATGACGAGGTCGTGCTCATTCCCAACATCAGCACCTGGGAACGTTCTAGTTTTTGCTCTATTGATGCCAGATCGGTAACGGTTTTGAACAGTATGTAGTCGATCTGGTTATGATGGGTTCTTTTGCTGCGTGCCATGTCTAGCACAGTGAAGCTTTGTGTTGGCCCAGGGTGTTGGTTAGTACCAAGTTTTTGTAGCATGAAAACTCGAGCAGCCGTCCACAAGTATCATCCCAGGCTTTTAGGGCATCATTATCAACCTTGGCAATCCAGTCTCCTTGGATGATGAGGATGTCGTTTTTACTTACCATGTTTGTTATACCCTATAGTTTGTTGTAAACATCCTCTATTTCATGATCTGTAATTGGTGCATAGACTTGGATGATTGTGATGTTAATAGAAGATACTTTCAGATGAATGGAGATGATTCTGTTAGATATGGGACGACATTCAAGAACAGATTCCTGGAGGGCTTTGTTTACAAGGAAGCCGACTCCTTTTATGGACTCGTTCAACTCTCCACTATAATATAATATATGCTCATCTCCAGTTTGGTCTTCTCCTATTGTTTTCAATCCTATAATGTTCCATGTGTAGTGTTCCATCTCATGTGTCAACTCTTGGAGACTTCCAGATTGCGCCAGAGTTCCAATGTTCCTGGTGGCGATGGCAATGCTGTATCTCGCTCTGATTTTATGCAAAGTACCAGTAGCACACATGTCACCTCCGTTCTGGTGGACAACGGCAGGCCCAGTTCTTGTTGTCCCGGGCGACGACCGATATGGAATGGTAATTTCAGATTTGTCTAACATTATCAGTGTGTTTTAGGCAAACGTCGTTATGGGGAGCCCATCCCTCTCCAAATCAATGAGTTGCCAGAAGGGGATGCAGTTCATCGTCCAACTGCCTTAGGGTCTCCACTTAGGATTTTATTTTAGGGCTTACTCCCTTAGCCATTGGCTAACCAGAGCCGACCTGCAAGGCAGCAGGAGACTCGTGTATGGGCGTTTTCGTCTATGTCCCGAGTAGATAAAACAGCTGCCACTGTCCACTGATAATACACGGATGTGTTTACTATCCCACTGAAAGTCACTCTGTGGTTTACAAAATGTATTAATTGTGCTTGTTATCCATAAATAGAACTATATCATTGCATTTATAGTACAGTTAATGGGACTTGCATATGTGGTGTCATTGTAGTGAGCTGGCTGTCAATAGGACTCACGGTACTAATGCAGTTCCCATAGAAAATATATGCAAACGCCATGGTCTTAGAAATTTATTAACTTAAACATTTTGAGAGCTAATGATTAGATCTATATTTATCAGTATAGAAGATATATGCATGTCAGCTTCTGTGTAGAGGGAAGGATATGAGCCGAGGTATTTTCTAGATCTGCATATTTTTAAAACGTGTGCTTTCAATTTCTCATCAAAGAGTCAGGTGCTAATTATTAGTAATGTGTGTTCTAAACTCAAGACTGTTAAAGGACTATAATTCCATCAATGAAATAATGTCTCTATTTTTCCACTAACAACTATAGTACTCTCTCAAATACTCAAGTTAAAATTCTGATATTTGATGAAGAATATAATATATGTATATGTTGCATTTCCTTGCAAGAGTTGCGCTGCACTAATGAGATCCTAAGCTGTTTAGTAAACTGGATTTCCTTTGACCCATCTACTCCCTTTTTGCCCTTCACAAACACAGATCCATCTAAATGACCAGCCACGTGTGGGCGTTAAGTGTGTTTGTGTACTTTGGCTTTCTTTCTCACGTAGGTTTAAAATTTTATTCATATCTTTAGGATGTCTGTTATGTGGCAGTTTATGGTGATATAGATCACTGTACTATGCAAAGAAACGTTACCTATATTAACCAATATAGTTGTTACTTGCTAATTGTTAAGTGTGTTTGTGTACTTTAAGGTTTAAAATTTTAGACGTATCGTTACAATGTCTGTATTGTGGTAGTTTATATTGATATCTAGCTATGTACTGTGCAAAGAAACTGTACAGATATTGACCAATATAGTTGTAAAAATACTAATTGTTTTTTCGTTTTTTTTGCAGTCTCCTGGTAGGCTATACTTTATTATTTATTTATTTATTTTACTTTTCCATTTATGTATTGATTTACATAGGTGAATATGAACTACATCTGGAGTTTGATCTGAAAGTAGAAATGGCATACAACGAAACTTATAGGGACAAAACCTCTTCTCAGTTCCAGAGTTTGGCCAAAATCTTCAGTATTTCTGTAAGTGTTAGTTCAATAACTGTAGACGTATATCAAGTTTAGTTTAACTGTCAAACTTGTGCCAAACCGAATGCAAAGGAACAGTGTGTATTTAATATTGACGGAAAATAAGAAATAGGATGTGTATTAGCCAAATGAGCTCCACTCATATCAACCGGCTCGTCTGATGGTCTACTGAATGAAAACAATGTATGGACTACGTAATTATTGTTGGCATTTGAGTGGTCAAACTGATATATAATGTCATGTAAAAAGCTGAAAGTTGGAAAATTAATGCCGCAGTACCTCAGTTTTAAATTTAGTTTTACAATGGTCAATGTACAATGATAAGTTTTACAATTATTGCATGCACAACGTTATGGTTTGCAATTGTCATTTTTAGAATTATCAGTTTACAAGGATCCGCTGTACTGTGGTAAGTTCTGCAATGGTCAGTTGTACAATGGTCACAACGAAAATGATCATTGTGCAATGGCCTGGTTTACCATGTTTGCAAACAAAGCTTTACGATTTTACAATGAACGTTTGTACAATGATGCGTTTTAAAGGGCCAGTTGTACACAGATCGCATTTACAACAATCACTTATCCTGTGATAGTATGAAATTAGCAGCTTTGAGAAAGATCGTTCCAATTTTCAATCATCAGTTTTACAAGGATCACTTCTACAATGAACATTTTCCTAATAGACAATTTTTCAATAATGACGTTTACACTTATTAGTCGTCCGAACATCACGTACTCTAAATAATGATACATTTTATGGAAACTATATACTAAGTTTATATGTGTACGGATAGTATTTATGTGTTCTAAAATAAAACCAGTCTTAAATAATCTACTAAAATACGGATAATTTTCTTGTATACTATAGTACGGAACGTTTTCGTGTATGATAAAATACGGATAGGAAATTTATTAGGCTTTATAAATCCTGCATACATTCAGAGCGAGAGACAGCATCGCTATTGCCACCTGAAACATTAGAACTCTAGCGCAAATTGGAAGACTCCCATGGTTGACACATGATTTGAAACACTACACTTGGCACATTCTGGGACTCTGACGTCAGGAGAAACCGGAAGCGTAACCGACTTAAGAAAAGGCTTACAATTAGTCACGTGTAAGTAATGTAACAACGAATACAAATAAAGACATTTAAATCGGTGGGAACGACTGGGTATTGCATAGTGTTTGGGCATCAATTAACCATCAATTGAAATAAACATTAAGTTTAATGTCAAGTATTACACGCTACAAATCCAAAGAATACATGTTACGGGGACTTCTGCACAGACACCGGTAATATGTGCAATAATAATATACAATTCATAGCACAGATGAATACACATATTCAAAGAGAAAGTGTTGATTTGCAAGTGTGATAGGAAACCATACAAAATATATATGATACCTACAAAGGTATAATGTTAGTGTTCAAAAGACCAAACTTGAAATCATGGTTTTTAATTGAAGCGTTTCAACGATGAGGAAACGAATTAGATTTAGGATTTTGAGCCATATCCCCCACCCACCCCCAAATGAATATGTAAAATGAGTAGCAATTTAATGATCTCATGTTGTCGGAGAATGAATCCAACTTTTTTTTTAGACAGAAGCTTTTACTCTTGTGGTATGTTGACTATATTCTGTGACCGAGTACAGCGATTTAAGGTTTAGATGCAGTCTGTGGGTATGCAGATATGGCAAATACATCTTGTTGGGTATGTTAAATAGTAAGCAGAAGGTCTTTGCTTTGTTTTCTTTTTGGTAGAACTGGCGTTTCAAGATTGTTTAGACTATATCATGCAAATATGGGAGTAATGTGTTTTTTCTATAATTCCCTTATTCCAAAGTTAAACATCCAAGACATTTTTTTTTTAAAAAAAACACGACGTTCAACTGTTTAAATTTCAACCAAATGTTTACACCAACTCTGTCATCAGTCCGGGCTTTTAATATGGTCAGTATATAAAACTTCAATACACGAATCGTTCCCTTACTTTATACATGGAACCTACTGATACTATTATTTGTTACTGCAGTAACTCGTGTAACAATAGAGTAATTAGTCAATATTTATTTAGTACCCTTGAGTGCTCAATGTATTAGTTGATATCTGAACTTGAAACACATTGTTGTTGCTGACTTCCAGAGGAACTCCGTGTTTTGCCCTTGTTTGACAATACGCTAGGGTCAAATGTTTGACCTCTGGTGAGTACACTAGGTTGTTCACTATCGTGTATAATGTGTTTTTATCTTGGCCTTAGTTCTCCTGGATTAATTTGATTCCCACTGGAGATGATCAAACATGGAATTGACGCTTCTAGAATTTACGTATATGTTTTTGGTGTATCTAGTGGATTACAGTCCTTGCAGACATTGGTTTCCCGGTAGACTATACAATCTTGTGAAAACAACTTTGTGCTGGAGTTAACGCTGGATAGTAGGTAATAGATGAACACAGAAGGGGATGGGACCAAAATAATTCTTTGCGATACTCCGCTGCTTTATACTATTTTGAGAACTGCTCCTGTAATTAGTTAATTGTCTAATGATGGGAACAGATTTATGTTTATTATACTGGTTTAATGGTGTCAATCAATCATATAGTATCCTCAATTGAACTAAAAAGATTTAAAATGAACCAAGTTGTGAAATTTATACCGTAGAACTAGTTTTCATCAGACAATGTCAAATTGATACAATCAAGAATAAACGAATTTCAAGAAGAAAAAAAAACATACAGAGTAACGTTTGTATTTGAAAATGTTGAAGCTTTCTGAACTTTTTACATAATATTCGCTTTGCAATGCCAGTATCAAGACACTATATCTAAAATGCAGTTTGCAGCTGGTTGAAACGCACAAAAGGTCTAACAATGGTGTCCCAGCTATGGATGAACGTTACGTCATCAGTCTTAATCCAGCTTTAAGAAGATATCCGGAAGGATACTGTAGTGGAAGGGTAAGGGATATGGTTACAGGTTTGTAGGCTTAAGCAGCTGGCTAATAATCGCTCAGTGTAGTAGCTTAAGCACTAAAGACATTATAATTTAAATTATTATTAGCAAACGTAAAAATTATTTTTTTTATTTGTTTTGGAATGCTGAGCACTATTTTAAAGCTTGTATGAACTGGGTATTATTCACAAATCCATAATTTTGATGCATTTCAAATCAGACTATATTTGTGGCAATCTACCTTTCTAACTCTCCGTCTTTCTCTGGGTATTTTCCTCTGTCTTCTTTCAGACAGTTACATGAAAATTAAATGCCATGTCATTTTTTCAAGTGTTTTGCAAATGTATGCCATTGATTTAACTTATTATATACGCTAATGCCATAATCAAAAGCACAGTGTAAACAACAATTCTTAATTCAAATGACTTAATTTAAATTGTGTAGTCTACCAAAACCATAACTATTTACGATCCCGCTCTATTATTTTATCATTCAGTCTTATCTATCTATCTATCTATCTATCTATCTATCTATCTATCTATCTATCTATCTACATGGCTCGTATTCTGTCTATCTGGCCTATGCATATGGATGTTCTATTGGTATTGCTGGTTCCAATACATTCATGTAATAATTCATATAGCTTTATTGACTTGAATGAATTATAATTAATATAGGTCAACGTTAGTTACCAGGACCAAGGACTAGATGGCGGGTATTTGCAAGTACGGGATTGTGCTAGGCGCAACAGTGACGAGGACTACGATTACATTGGTCCAGAGTTGAGGTATATATGTAATCTTCACATAAAATCTTCGAACCAATCTTAAATGTAAGACGTCACAGATAATCTTGATACGATAAACTTTCAAAAATATAATTATACTTGCATTTTGTGAGCAGGTGCCTGGATTGTTATTTTGAAGTATCAAATCTTGGTGCTAAGTGGAACGTATTACAAACTGTTTTGAAAAATGAAACATTGATGCCAGATATAACCTATTGCAACTTGTGTTGGAACACCAAACCGAAGCCACCTGGAACCTATTACATTCTGGTCTAAACTGTCAACCATTCATGCTACATGCAACATATTACAACTTTGTTTGAAACGTATAAACCTTCGTGTTCTTTGAAACTTACCACAGTCTATCCCGAAATGTCAAACCTTGCTATACGTATTGGCTCCTTGTGTATATTGTATTGATGCCGATGATGATGAAGACGACGACTGCTGATGAAATTTAAATGAATACAGTCATAGAATAAACCGTGATGTGCATAAGGTGTTTACTGTCACAGAAATCATTACCATACCATTGTACAACTTCAGTCTCGTTACATACCATAATATTATTTCATATTGTGTAAATTCAATATTGCTCCAAACAATAAAAATATGCTACCGTTTGTAAGTCCAGTCTTGCTACAAACAATAACAATATACCACCGTTTGTAAGTCCAATCTTGCTACAAACAATAATAATCTACCGCCGTTTGTAAGTCCAATCTTGCTACAAACAATAATAATCTACCGCCGTTTGTAAGTCCAATCTTGCTACAAACAATAATAATCTACCGCCGTTTGTAAGTCCAATCTTGCTACAAACAATAATAATCTACCGCCGTTTGTAAGTCCAATCTTGCTACAAACAATAATAATCTACCGCCGTTTGTAAGTCCAATCTTGCTACAAACAATAATAATCTACCGCCGTTTGTAAGTCCAATCTTGCTACAAACAATAATAATCTACCGCCGTTTGTAAGTCCAATCTTGCTACAAACAATAATAATCTACCGCCGTTTGTAAGTCCAATCTTGCTACAAACAATAATAATCTACCGCCGTTTGTAAGTCCAATCTTGCTACAAACAATAATAATGTACCCCCGTTTGTAAGTCCAATCTTGCTACAAACAGCCACAATAGTTCACTTTGTGCAACGTAACTCCAGTCTTGCTGAAAATAATAACAATATTTTACCTTGTGTAACTCCTGCTTTGTTGGAAAAATAATAATATTTCACCGTGTATAACTCCAGTTTTGCTACAAACAAGAGCAATAGTCCACCTAGTGTAAATCCAGCCTTGCTACAAACAATAACAATATTCCACCTTGTTTATCTCATGTCTTGTAAACAAAAACAATATTCCACCTTTTGCAATTGCAGTTACATACCAAAACAATTTGTCCTTAATGTGTTACTCAAAGCGTTATACAAGCCAGAATATTTCATATTATTATTATTATTATTATTATTATTATTATTATTTATTTATTTTTATTATTATTATTATTATTATTATTATTATTATTATTTTTAGTAGTAGTAGTAGTAGTAGTAGTAGTAGTAGTAGTAGTAGTTGTATTATTATTTAAATTTCAGGTTGGATCAAGATCACAACATAATTAAACAGTATGCAGCTATTATTATACCATAACGACTGTAACCATCTGACCTAATGGAATGGTGTACGCAACATTCCCTCTGAAAAAGAGAGCAATACTATACGAATCTTGCAAAGTTACACTAAATGCAATTGTGTGCCTAAATACGGTGAGAGAGTAAGAGAACGGGGATTCATTCGCTTTCTTATATTTTCATGTTGCACGAAGATTGTTTCTATAATTTTTATTCTTTTAAAATCGCGCAATATATGCATTCATTATACATTAATATTCCATACTAAAAAAGAGCAAAGTAGGTATGGCTGCTGTTGAAATTTCTGCGTAAAATTTAACCCAGAAATGTACACGCATCAAGCAATCGGTTCAGTTGTGTAAGATTATAGACTCAGTTCATGTAAGCGTTGAATCATCGCTCTAAATCAGTAAAATGATATCTTTACACGATATCGTCGTCTGCAAAAGACGTAATTGTTGTTTCTTTTATTCTGTAATATCTACATACACTAATTAATAAACAAACACAAATGTTGTTATTATTATAAGTAATATTGTTAACGCAGTATAGTTAAGTTTATACAATTTCATATTTTCCAGAACTTATTGAAATAAGTTAGTGAATGGGTTTTGAAATTTACAAACCGCAAAATGAAAATCTTGTAATATAAAACTGGATGGTATTGATTCATATTGCGA
Source organism: Unio pictorum (assembly GCA_030141615.1). NCBI lineage: Eukaryota > Metazoa > Mollusca > Bivalvia > Unionida > Unionidae > Unio > Unio pictorum. The sequence continues at coordinate 10,338,307 of JARLTB010000021.1, forward strand.
TAAATCTCTGTAGTCGCCGCTACGATTACAATTATATGCGGAGTACTGTATTACGTCAATGGTTACAAAGTTACTTACATCATTTCTGTTGAACGACTTAACCAGGTAAACGGAAATAACGCGAGATTTGTTGAATGAAATGAATTTGACCAGCTTTTGTATATTGCTATAAAGAGCATGCTATTTTTGTAGATTTGTTTTTAATCAGAACTCCCGTGAGTTCTTTATGTTGATATGTACCACCTATTTTGTTTATTATTCCAGCAAGTTGGGAAATGTGGCTAATCCCAAAATATACGCGTTTGATATTTTTCAGAATCCAGAAAATTACTGTAAGCGTATAAATATAGCAACTTTAAAAAGTTATGTCACTAGACGTTTTTCAAATATGTTTAACATAGAATGTACTAAACTCTAAAGTTGTCACTAAAAGTGCATGCAAATCATTCTGGACATAAAATTTATTACCTTCTAATTGTGTCATTACAAGCATATAATTTCATGTTTGACATTTTTAAAAATGTTAAAATTTGTAATGATGTCACTACAGTATATACAGCATATTTACATAAAAATATAATAACTTCTAATATTATTGCCAAACCTAATATATACAAGCGCGTTTAATAAGATAGTGAAATAACATCTAATACTGTCATTATATATATATTTAAATCTTGTTTATCACAAAATATTATCAACTTTTAATGTTGTCCCGACACGTGTACACATTCATGTTTAACATGAAAATGTAATAGTTTGTAAAGCTGCTACTACAGGTGTATACAAATCTTGTTCAACATTAAAATTTACTAATTTTTAACGCTGTCACTAGATTTACACAAATATATTATATTAGATATACTTGTGAGTTTACAGTTTGAAACATTATATCTGAGATCGTTGCCACAGAGAGAGAGAGAGAGAGAGAGAGAGAGAGAGAGAGAGAGAGAGAGAGAGAGATGCAAATAAAATTCTCATACATTTTTTAAGTCAGACTAATGCTATCAGATGCTAAGTGGTATTCCTTGCTTCATATATCTCAGAACTTAAACGTACTCAGTAACAATAAATATATGTCTCACAAATAGTATTCACTAAATTCTGAATCAGAATATGCTACATATAAACAACATTTTCGAAAAGTATATATCTATATATACTTTTATATATATTTTAATATATATATTTGCGCATACGGTTTCAATAGTGATACAATTATTTTCTAAAAAAATCTTTTTGAATGTTTATCAAAGTTTAATGGTTGCTCAAAGGTCTAGTTATAAACTATTACATTTCAATGTGATTAAAAACTCATACTTCCGGCTGTCATTCAATATCGAGGTTTCCTGTCGATTCGTTTAGTAATGTTGAGTTGCTATTAGTATTTGTATTTGTTATATTTCCGCATTTATTAGCTATAACATTTAATATATTGCAATTATACTTTAACATTCGGCTAAATCATATTTCAGCTGTGTTTTGTCTTGCAGAGATTCAATACATTATATTATTCACGTTTCATTGTGAATACAGCTCAGTTTATGCTGATATAACATATTATCCAATGTGGTGACCCGTGAAAAGAGCGCTCGACAAAATAGCGCCGACAAAAGAGCGCCGACATAAGAGCGCAGACAAAAGAGCGCAGACAATTGGGCGCACTTAAACAAATACTTGAGGTACGATAAACGAATATGGCAGGGTTAGAAAGGAACTTTAATTTGTGATCGCTAAGGCTAATACTTGTTTAGAATGAAACAATCGGAGGTACGATCAAACGACATCACAGCTATTTGTGTTTACCTATACGAATAAACGAATATTGCAGGGTTAGAAAGGAACTCTAATTTGTGATCGCTAAGGCTAATAATTGTTTAGAATGAAACAATGGGAGGTACGATCAAACGACATCGCACCTATTTGTGTTTAATACTTGAGATACGATAAACGAATATGGCAGGGTTAGAAAGGAACTTTAATTTGTGATCGCTAAGGCTAATAATTGTTTAAAATGAAACAATGGGAGGTACAATCAAACGACATCGCACCTATTTGTGTTTACCTATACGAATAAACGACTATGGCAGGGTTAGAAAGGAACTCTAATTTGTGATCGCTAAGATTCATTGAAGGACTACCTACGAGGTATAGCCCACAACTTAGAAATATCAATGCAACTATAAAGAAAACTTTCATAGACTGAACTGCCACTCATTTTAAGACATTTCATTTCAGTTTATATTCTAACTTTAGGCCTAACATGTAGAATCTTTTCATGTGTTATTAGATTGCGTTTTGAATAATAGGACTTCAGTTGATAGTCTATTATAGTTACGATGCCCGCAAACGTTCAGTCGATTATACCAGTTTTTTAGTTAAAGGAACTGAACAATTAATTTTTTTGCCAATACTTGTTTTTAATGAAGCGAAAAAAGAGTTATCATCAAACGATGCCGTCTGATCTGAGTTAATTTTCTTGTTTCTATTTTTTAAATACTTTTTCCGATCTTTAGTTTGCCCTCTTATGTCGGCGCTCTTTTGTCGGCAAATTAGTGCGCTCTTATGTCGGAGCTCTTATGTCTGCGCTCTTTTGACGGGGTGCCATCAAATGTACATAAATGATTTCTTGAAGTATGACAAGCGCAACGCTATAATGAAATGATACAATTCAATCGAGATAACAATATTATGAAAGGATACATTTCAATCTAGGTAACAGTATTATGAAAGGATACATATCAGTCTAGGCAACAGTATAATCATAAGATATATATCAGTCTAGGTAACAGTATTATGAAAGGATAAAATTCAGTCTAGGTAACAGTATAATGAAAGGATACATATCAGTCTAGGTAACAGTATAATGATAAGATACATATCAGTCTAGGTAACAGTATAATGAAAGGATACAATTCAGTCTTGGTAACAGTATAATGATAAGATACATATCAGTCTAGGTAACAGTATTATGAAAGGATACATTTCAGTCTCGGTAACAGTATAATGATAAGATACATATCAGTCTAGGTAACATTATTATGAAAGGATAAAATTCAGTCTAAGTAACAGTATAATGAAAGGATACATATCAGTCTAGGTAACAGTATAATGATAAGATACATATCAGTCTAGGTAACAGTATTATGAAAGGATACATTTCAGTCTCGGTAACAGTATAATGATAAGATACATATCAGTCTAGGTAACAGTATAATGAAAGGATACAATTCAGTCTAGGTAACAGTATAATTATAAGATACATATCAGTCTCGGTAACAGTATAATCATAAGATATATATCAGTCTAGGTAACAGTATAATGATAAGATACATATCAATCTAGGTAACAGTATAATGATAAGATACATATCAGTCTAGGTAACAGCATAATGAAATGATACAATTTAGTCTAGGTAACAGTATAATGAAAAAATAAAAATCAGTATACGTATGATTATTACAAAATGATGCAAGTCAGTGAAGTTAAAAGTGGAGCTTAATAATAATGAATATAATGCACACTCAACTTCAAAGTATGCATATGGTAGTAAATATATAAATAAAACGATCGTTACAATTTGTTAAATAAAAGCAAATTTGCTTTGTGCATTCCGTGAACATCGTGTGTGATGTGTATAATGGAAGAACGATCATTTGATAAAGATAATAAATATCCGATCAGGTTGCAGTTATTGAAAAAAATGATGCCGTTGCGATTTTCTACTGCACACGCAACATGCCTTTTATTAATATATTCCAGTTTTATTTATGTATTCAAGATTAAACAGATTTTACATTTCAACATTATTGTTTTATTTCATATGCTTTATTAGAGTGGAGGGTGTACTAATACTTGTTCTTATTTAAAGTTTGAATCACTTCACTTTTTGGATACATGTTAATGGTAATAGATGTGCTAAAAGCCACACTGTTTGGTACATTAATTAAAATCATATGTTTCCTGAACTATTGTGATATTACAACAAACCCCAATGTTTTCCACAAATTAAAGTTTATAATACTACATCGGAAAACATGGAAGTTTCCTTTATTGTTTATGACAGTAAGTATGGGAACACGTGAGTATTAATTATACAAATTTATATATTGTCTATGAGAGAGAGAGAGAGAGAGAGAGAGAGAGAGAGAGAGAGAGAGAGAGAGAGAGAGAGACAGACAGACAGACAGATGCAAATACAATATTCATGATTTTTTAAGGTCACACTAATGCTATGAGGTGCTAACATGTCTTCCTTGCTTCATATATATCAGAAATGTAATATACTCAGTAAAAATTCATATAACATGACAATATAATAACTTCTAATGATATTGCGACACTATATATAATTGATGTAAATGCATGAAATTTTAATGCTGTTACCGCAAGGACATACGCATCATATTTAACTCAGAAATGCAATAACTTAAAATGTTCTCACTAGAAGTGCATACAGATCTTGCCTTACAAGAAAATCTTATAATTTCTAGTGTTGTCACTAAAGTATATATATATATATATATATATATATATATATATATATATATATATATATATATATATATATATATATATATATATATATATATATACAACAAGCTTACCATTGAAAGGTAATAACTTCTAATGATGTCACTATAAGTTCATACAGATCGTGACTTACCAGAACATGTTATAATTCCAGTGTTGTCACTAAAATATATGTACACAAAGTTAACCTGGAAAGGTAATAACTGCTAATGATGTCATACAAATCATGTTTTACATGAAAAAATGTAATATCTTCTAATGTTGTTGTCACGAGTACATACTATCATGTTTAAAATAATATAATAACTTCTAATGATGTTGCTACTGGTTTAATTAAATTATGTTTGATATACGAATGAAATAATGTTACTACAAGTATATGCAAGTATACAACACTTGTGTATGTGTGGTGATCTGTTAATTTTAGGTATAATAATTTAAAGATGCATTATTGTCAGACAAGTACATGCAACTTGCTAATATTATTTCTGAAATAGAAACACAAAGATAAATAGGGGCATAATCATGTCTATACCTTCAGGTGACCCAACCCTTTAGAACTGTACTTCAGAGGACACTAAATGGCACGCCTAGATTGACGAAAACTAGGTACGCCTTCGTTTGTTTGCGTACACATCAAATGACAAGATTATAGCCATATTCTCATATCATCCTTTTTCATACTAACGCACACTATGCATGGTTGTATGCATGGACTAGTCAGTCGAGTTACATGATCCACTTTATTTTTTCTTGATCAGGGTGGTTGCATTCTGCTCCACAGAGCCTCTAAAAGTATTTATTCTCATAAGTAATAACACCAAGTTGGTAATTAAAACAATTTATACACATACTGAACATTATTCTGACTGTAAAACTCAGCGAGTAGTCAATACTGAACAATGCTAACATTGGTTATAAAATCTAAATGTATCCATCTATATTCAATTACAATCAGCTAAACCAAATCTTATGACAAAATTTTTGACCCCGAAAATTTGGAAATACGTTTGTGCATTTACACTAATAGATACAGAGAAAAGCTGATGGAGAGTTCCGATTTAGCTAATACTGCACCGTTACTTAATATTATGACTGAAACGTGAATATGCTCCTGTCTGAAGTTAACATATCAAAGAGGGATAACTGCTGAGACTAAATTGTATATTTTCCACAGAGTTAAGTCCCAGTCAACATGAATTCAAAATAAACATAGTGTGCACCTAAACAAATCGTACAATATTTTCCATGTCTACGTTGTACTAAATCCTATAAACACTAATCTTATAATTGATACAAAGAATATACCTATTACAAAATTTCTACTAACACTATTTCTGAAATAACAACATCACCCCAGTTATTGAGTCAATCTGACCAGGACGAGGAAACCCTATGTCTTAACATCGTAGTTGATTCACTGTCATGCTTAAAATCACGTAATGGATTATACCAGTTGATAACCTATCCTGCCATAATATATGCCTCCTCGATTGGTGACAAAGATAACCAAATCGCCTACGCCACAAGGGTTGGACAAATATTGTTTCCACAATTTAATACCTAATGTCTGTCCAAACCACCTGAATGTTTGGTTAGACACAATTGTTGACAAACTCCACTCAAAGAACATAAATAGCGCAAACCTTCTAATTGATTTAGAATATATATATATATATATATATATATATATATATATATATATATATATATATATATATATATATATATATATACTTCACTATTTCCTTCTTTCTGAGTATAAGTACTTCTAGTTAAATAAGGAATTAACGACGCAAACAGTTTTGAAATTCCCCAAAAAGTACAAAGAGAATTGAAGTTATGCATATTCACAGTTCCAATTAATTTGTAGAAATAGGTCATATTCTAAATCTAATAGTTACGTCAATACTAATGGCTCCTGGATACACGTGTTACCAAATACAGTAAAGACCGGCTTGTCCACAAGCATGATGCAGTCTTACGAAGAATATCGAAGCAGCACTGCATACAATTTTAAAACTGTAATATCAGTTAATATCGGTTATTTTGTTAAATATACAGGGGTCGATTTGCTTTTAGATCTGTAGATCCAGAAGGATTCTTTGGAAAAAAATTAGAAGTATTAGTCAATGAATCAAGGGATTGGGGGTCTCACCTGTAACAATAAAACACAAGGGAAGACACGAGTCCGAACCCTTCGGTAGTTTCAATCCTGCTAGTGTATCCTAATTGCGTCTGTTAATTTGTTAATTTGTTAATTAAGCTCGACATACTCCCATCAGTATGTGACATATTGGAAAAAATGCAACAATTGTTCGCCGATTTTGACGTCTGGACACTTACCAGTCCGAAAGTGCCATTTGCATTAAGACAGTCTTAGATTTCAACATTGACCGAAATGTAAGATCCGAAGAAAAAGAGTCCGCAGTAAATATTGTTAATGTACATTATATATCAATAGGTTCAATATTTCACCACTACAAAATCGTCCACACTAGATGCCAGAGAATAGATGACTTGTGGTTACATTTAGTTGAGTACATACATACTGTCCTAATACACTTACAGCTTTTCTAATTGATGTTGTCAAAGCTAGCCTTCTTCTGCCACTGACTGTCCGTTTGTCAACAATTCTGATAAGTGTGATTCTTATTACAGTTCAATGACAGCCTGTTAAAAGTAAATTATGACCATTCTCTGTTATCTTCGTAACTAACAACTGCTGCTCATCCAGTTTCTTAGAAATAACCATAAAAACACAAAATGTATAACTGTTTGAGTGATTATAAAAAGTATTGACATTTATGTTCAAACAAATGGTCTATTTCAAGGGTTTTCAATGCACTGTGCATCAATTTAACCTGCAATCAATATCAAATTTACCACAATCAATATTTATTTTTGCCACCAAAATTAAAGCTCATCACAACCGATATTAACGATATTTACTGCGGACTCGTGTTTTTCCTTTTGTTATATTGTTACAGGCTAGACCCCCCCCCCATCCATTGATTCATTGACGGATACTCCTAATATTCCTTTTAACAAATATCAGTGTGTAGACGTCCCATCTGAGGTGTCGTCAGCGCACTGTGGATGACAGGGTTTCGACTTTAATGTTTCACGGAGTTACTTCCCCTATAACGATCACACCATTCGCGTGAATGTAGTCTTGATATGAGAACCATAGTCGTTCTTTTCCGCCTCAGCCAATTCATCCATATCCTGCTCCTTCTCTTCTTCCATATTTTTCTTTATACAGAACACTATAATGTACAAATTTTTAATACTGAAATATTTAAAATAACCATAACACCTTTAAAAGTGTTTCTAATGTCTGAAGGTCATTTTAAGCATATGAAATGTCAATATGGGATCTAAAATTGGTGATTTAAAGTCACATACAATAATATTCGGCATGTGCGTCCTTGAAAGGGAGGGGAGGAGAAGGGGTAGACAGTTGCCCCAGACGGAATAGGTTTTTGAGATAATTATGTTGCTGATTTTTTAAATACCGTTGAAAGCTTGTTTCGAGAGGAAAAAAAAGTATGTCTAATTGTTGTTAGAATAGTTGTTTATGTTTCCAGTCATTTACATAGATATACAGATTATATTTTAAAAGTGATGCATTAGAATCTGCATTGACTTACATTTCCATCTCTATATCAAAATGAATTTTAGTTTCTTCATATTACCGTCCGCCCAATTCGCAATCTATTTTGGATTGAAAATTTGGATACTGACATTAAACTTGCCACTCTACATGTCTAATCTGGAATCTATCATAATGGGCAATTTTATAAAAAATATGTTGAATCAGATTCAGAGAAGTGGAAGCACATAATTATCACGTATAACCTCGCACAGCTTGCTAAAATAGCAACAACAAGGTAACTAACTAGCGGATTTTTCACATTTACTATTCACTCATAGTCCATATCTGAAACCATCATATACCGCTCCACTTTAAGTAATCATTACAAGATACGTATATCGCAATATCAGTTTGTCAAAAAAATATAAAAGACTCGTACAATTAATAACAATGTATTCCTCTATGAACTATCCTCAGCATTCAATATAGCATCATTTTTCTAACTTAATCCATGAAATACAAGTATGATCGGACAGGCTTTTCTGTTATCATTACTTAATAAACCGGCTGCATTAAGATCCAGAAGCCAAGATAATGGTACGCCGATGATATAAAGATACTAGTAAATGGTAAGACTTATATCACCGAAACAATGTTTTCCTGAATTATAAAACATGTTGGATAATAAATGGGTCTTATCAAGAAATGTAAGAGATAGTATTACTTTAGTTTAATGTTTAGTGAAAGTATTTGAAAGACATTATGTAATCACGTACTTCAATTGTTTCTCTTGCAAGTGCAGTACGTAATAAAACATAGAAACAATTAGTTTTCTCATCTGTTAGGAAGCACTGAAATAAAACGTATTTTACACCCAAGACAATCTTTCCTCCTGGTCAGATTTTTTTAAAATTAAAACGAACACTTTCTGGTGATCAATTCGTTATACCTAGGTTCGTAGACCATGAAATTATTTACATTCTCTTCCATCATGGTTAGCACAAGCCTCTAGCCAAGATGAGATAACTGCTTAAATATTAAACCTTTCTCCACATTTTTTAATTTCCCTCTCGCTGATCTCTTGAATAATTCTAGAACTGGTGAATTCTTGGATGGATTGAAGCACATCAAAGTGTGTCCAACCCATGTAATTGAACCCAAAATTTAGATATCAAATTCAATACCTAAGTATACCCAGTGCTTAACCTCAAAAGTAATTGAAAAGCACGTTTCTACATGTTTGGTTATCTCGATAACTAAAGCCGTCTACATTGATCTCAATGGGAATTTAAAGGTACAACCGCTCTTGGTCAACTGCCCTGATTAAATTACTACACAAAATATATATGCTAGGAACGCAGTAAATTATCTGCGGTTGTCCCTGTAGATTGTAAAAAGACTTCGACATTAAAAGAATCTTCTGAAGACATTAAGAGTCAATAAATGCTCAAATGTTACATATTTCTTTGTTCAATGCTTTCTTAACAAATATAATTCATTGTGTATGCATTGAAAACCACTCATCAATATTAAATTAGGTAAAGTGTGGCATCAGTTTTTAACCCGTCCATTTCATAATCTGTACGAACCTCTGTGTCTAAAACATTCGGATTTTGCTTAACACGTTGCTGTTGAAAATGTCTAAAAACTAGTAGCTGAAACATTTTCGATATCTATATATCATTCTGAAAATGTTGCATTCTGAAAATATTGCATGATGTACTAAACAGTAAGTGAACTTACATTTTGTTATATATTTAATGTCACCCAACCTATCCATTTAATATAAATATATTTGGACCACCGCTAATGACATCCAGATTTATATTCTAATTAAATTCTGTACGAGCGTTTTTCAGTTATTCTCGTTTAAAACATATTTTTTGCATATATTAAAAGGGCAAAATCACTCGGAACTCCTTCTTCTAGCTTAGAATAGCCTATCCCATTTTATCTATTTTTGTTTTAAAGTAATGATAAAATCACCTACTATTTTACATCACATATTTGTCAGTGTGCTAAGCAAGAGTACTGGTTTCAACTGATGTATATACTCATGTAGTTTATATTCAGTTTTATGGGTACCACATGGGAGATAATCTTGAAAGCTCAATATTTTATCCTCGTAAATTGCTAACATTATTATTATTATTATTATTATTATTATTATTATTACAACTACTACTACTGCTACTACTGTTACTACTAGCACTAATAACTAAGTTCAATTCGTCAGTAGTGCTTACACACGAATGTCAAATAATGCACTTTCCAACCATCACCAGAGATTGTATTCAGAACTCTCTCTCTCTCTCTCTCTCTCTCTCTCTCTCTCTCTCTCTGTTTGTCTGTCTGTTTGTTTTACAATGCTTTAGCTACAATTTCATTACATATATATTTGATCGACACTAGTACAAGGCTGATATGCCTCAAAACCCCAATAATACGTGTATTATTAGATAAAATCAGAAATAAATAAAAACTCAATTTTACTATCATTTTAGAATCGATTTGTAAAACTAAAACAATTGTTTGGTAAATAAGGGATGAGTTATTCCAAAATGAAACCTCATTATATGTGCAATCGTATATTGGGGAAGGTTTCATATGAAATTAATCAGCCCTTACAAAAGCTGTTTCATCTAATTGTATATAGGAATGGAAAATCAATGACCCAGGTAGAAAATACAAAACACTGATTTTTTTTCAATGCAGAATAATACCTTTTCTTCGTGGTATAATCAAAAATGTGATAGTATTATCACAGATGTGTTGAATGATGAATCTTGCTTTCAGTATGAAACATCGCTTACTGCCAGAGACCGAGCCCATATTATTTCCATTTGTCTGCATGATGTGGTGATAACGTTGACACCCAGTCGTGAAATGTCTGTTCGGTACATTTCTTCTTTGAATGTTTTGAAACGTACATTGTTATCTTTTAATGCTGGAGATGCCTTGTCTGTCGTCGTTGTATAATTCGGAAGAATATGGGGTTGTGCCAGAAGCATTTAAAACAGCTCTGAAACAAAGACTGAGTTGTGAAAAGACGAGCAATCAGAACTGTATTCGTCAGACCGAATCATTTGGAACGCGGCAGCCAAAATAATCGAACAAGGAAATATATATGAATAATATTTGCCAAATACCCAGAGAATCGATGTACAGCAAACACTGATGGATCTAGATAAGATGTTCCATGCTATGGTAGATGAAAGTTTAGACTGAATATCAATATATCGATGTCATACAACCAGTATTTAAACTCATGAATTTTTTGTTACGTATCCATCATTGATTCCTTGATGAAACATTTAAATAATCAAAGTCATTCAATCACAGAACGAAAGCATGATTTGTTGGAGATCATGATAAGTTATATGGTGTATTGTCTTTTATCAATCCTTCCGAAATGCCATCAAATCATGTGCCCTGCAACATGGATTTCGACTGTTTGAATGAATCTGTTTGTCTGGTTTTCTGGATGAAACAATCCTATTTGCTCTCCATACAACTTTCATCCACTCTTACCCAATTCGCTGTGTAGCTGTAAGACTCTACTTTTTGCTGATGTCTGGTCCGATTACAAAAGATATTGTCGCTGGCAAAGGTTTGATATTTTACATGATCACAGGCACACGAAAAGTTCCTTGGACGTTCAGATTTTTAGTCTGTCACCCAGCAGTCTAAATCTTCAAAATTTATCATCTGTGTTCCGTGTCATTGTTAGTATTTGCTACAAAGTACCAACTAACGTATTAGGAATAGACGTCCCCATTTATTCATTGGTATGTGATGTGCTCAGTGTCGCACCACAATGTCAACCCAAGCTTTTTCAACTAAAGGTTTACTTTCATCTCCATATATATTAGTTTTAATTTAGAAATGTGTTTCAGGTTTAATGTTTTCTTTTTTCATTACATGTTATTGTAGTGAAAGCATCAACCTTGATTCAAAGTTAGTGAGAAACAAATAAACAGGTTTCATCTTGATTTTAAAAGTGTTGGTCGTTTTCAAGGTCAATATGGGATCAGTGCAGAAGTAAGCAACATTTAATTTGTTGATTAGCATTGAGTTTTAAACATCGTTCGCCGAACGTTAAAAACAAGAATGGATAACGTCACTAAATATTGGAAAACAAAGTCATGTCAATAAGGTTCATATTTTACTATATATGCTTACACTTTTGGGATATAACAGCTGACTTAGAGGAAATGATAAGTGCTACATAGATGAGATGTTTGCGAAAGATGACCATGTCACAAATGACGAGATACGGCAGAGGATCAGACAAGTCATTGGGCCTCAGGACGATCTCTTGATCACAGTTAAAAGACATAAACTGTAGTGGTATGGGCATTATCACGATCATGCCACGACAATCATGCAAGACACTGTACTAGGACGAAGAACGAGAGGAAAGCAGAGAAAGAGTGAGAAGATAACATTCGAGAGTTGACAGGATCGACATTGAGTAACTCACTGAGAAATACGGACAATCGAGAGGAATGGATGAATCTGGTTGTTCGGTCTTGTGCGGTGCCCAACGATCCACCATTCTACGGAACTGATGATGATGATGATGATGATGATGATGATGATGATGATGATGATGATGATGAAGTGTACACTGGACTTCACATAATATCAAGAAATTTGCAGAACAAATGAAACAATGGCGAACTTTTCTAATTGGGTAGAATATGATTCTTACAGTACCTACGACTTTAAAAGTAATATTAGGCTTTATTAAAACACAACTGCGTTCCTTCTTGTTATATTGTTATATTTCGGGTTATCGTAAATACGCTATTATTGGTACTAGGACAAGGAAGCAATGAAACTACCTTAAGCAAGATCCGTATTAAAATTACTGGGTTTTGAAAGATTATCCCGTATACAGGGAGTCGTTTAATTATATTTTCACTTACACAGTTCAATGGCAAAACCAAATATTTAAACTTCACGAAATGGTCGTTCCCATCTCTACACTCTTTTATTTGATTCGCTTGAAACTCGAAACTCAACAAACGTTGGGTACCTTTACATCTTTTGAAAGTACATTAAAGATACAAGGCTGGTAAACTAGTTATACATCCTTAGTATCGATGTTTTGCAGTTTCTCTCTCTCCAAGTATTTTTGAGTAGATACTAAACGGATGAATTGATAGTTGTTGAAGGTGCATTACGCACTAATGCTGTTTCTTCCCCAGATTTGGTGACACCATTGTTTCATTGCCTCAAAATACTTTTCCTTTTCTAACCGTTATCCTTTCATTGCCAACACATTCTATTTGTTTTCGGCTTTTCTTATAATATTGGTTTCATTTAGTGCGCTTTCCATGTGTGATTATTTTGTAGACCCACCCATTCTCATATTTGTTTGGAGAAGGGCTTATATAATGTTAAGAGAAAATATATTTGTGCATAATTTACAATTAAAATATATTAATGTTAATTTCTAAATGGTTAACCGTAACTCGGCAGTGGACTGTTTGACTGAATCTTACGTTTTCGTATTGGGCCACGCGTACTTTTCTTGTAATATAAGTAGTTTTATTTCTATTTTTATTATATAAGAAACCTTACAAATTCAATGCACCGTGTCCGAATGATAACAGATTGGATCGAATGTACAGACAAGCCTAGGCAATCAATTAATCGTAAAATAGCTGTAATAAGTTTACTGCTAGCTTCAGAGGTTTCACTGAGACAAGGATTCTTTGCTGTGTGCGACATTTATTTATCGACATTTCCTTAGGTTAGGAAAAGACTTTTTATTAAATATGCGACATTTATTTATCGACTTTTTATTCATTTAGTGAAAGGTCTAGGATCTGTGTAATACCCCAAAGACCATATGCGAACTGCCGCTTTCTTTAATGCACTTGACCAACGAACGCGACACATCCAGCTGCTATGTCATTTGTCATATTCCTGCGCAAATGGTTTTAAAAAAAATACGTTCACATAAGTAGATTTTTATTATTGATTCCTTTCATAAATGCCATTAACTTATAACACTGGTGAAAATGTTCGTCTGGAGCCTTTGTAACTCAGAGAGTAGATACAGTGACTACCGTGATGGTTGTTCGCAATTATTATTGTCCCGTCTGCAGAATGCCCGATAAGGATTAAATATTGTGGTCGTACGTTGTGATCATTCGAACAGCACACTATTCGATGGATAGGTTGCATGTTTGCATGTACATTCTAAACTGCAAAAGCGAAACTTTGCGCATGAATTTGGAGTTGAAGAAGGTTACTTATACTCATAATGTTTATAAAATAATTTATGAAATAAACCATATTTCTTATAACATATATACGTTATCTAATTAAATATATATCTTATAAAGCATAAAATCAATCTGATATAATGCATACTTTGATAAGGTTGCTTATGCAATATATGAGACATCAGATAAAGGTTTTAGGATATCTTATATAGATTATGACATATGTAGTTTTGTAATAAATGTGAAATCAGCTTGGTATATACATGTGTGTGTATGTGTATGTGTGACTGTTTAATTTAAATCTTACACGTGGAAGCGTTACACAAAAGCGGGGACAGATCCTTCCAAGCAGTGTATTTCATAATGTGCGAAATTTACACCGAATGACATCGCGCAAGCTCATAAAGACTCAATTTTTTTGTATTCGTACAGGACTCATTTATCAAAACAGGTTGCCATTTTAGGTTTGAAAAATTAACTCTTTAACGATTTATATTAATATGTTGTTAATATACGTTGCATTATCAGGTACAATGATACTAAATTATTTAATTTCTAATCAATTATTTGTCGTTTTATATTTGATAGTTTGTGTACATGGATTGTTTACAAAATATTTCCTATTTTTTAGACACGCCTTTCGTACAGTATGAAGCTGTGTAGAATGGACAAATTCTGACCATGTACATTTAACGGTGCAAAAATGCAATTTATTAATCGTATGTTTCAGTTGCAGTCTTTTAAAATTTTTAAAGAAAATATCTGTCAAAAATTGGTTAGCAAACTTCGAATAATTATTTATCTACAACATATTCAAGGTTATGATATAATATTTTTCAATGGTTTAATAAAGATATGTTTGGCTTGATTTCGATATTTTCTACTTTAGTCTTATGTAATGATTGATTTAATTACTAATCCTTAGTTCATAGGTAATTGGATATATTTTACCTCCTAAAATTGTTTGCAAATTGATTTCTAGTCCTTGTAACAACCTATTTTTTCACAACGTTTGGATCACACGATGATTGCCATCATTGAACCAGAACATGAAATAGACTTATGTAGGTTTAGTTGTTTTACACCATTTGTGTAGAAAATCATTATATTTTTTTTCTGAATCGTCGTTATAATCATTACATAATTGAAAACCATCTTCCTGATGTTTACAGATCATTAACCTGGATTATTTATAATTTACTTAATAAATACTAACACATTGACCGAAATAAACATAGTTTGCTTCTTTATAAATAATAATACTGATTATAAAACACACTCATAGAGAATAATGTCGCTCTGTATTACATATTAACAATGAATACAAAAAAGGGTCGATTTGGGTCAACCAGAAATGAACTCAGTTTCGGAGGAGGTCAGGTCCAACATACAATATTACATTACAACAGCATGTAATAAAATATAAAAAAATAAAAGATTAAAAACTATTAAATTAAATTAAAGATATATATATATATATATATATATATATATATATATATATATATATATATATATATATATATATATATATATATACTAGAGTAACCATAAAAGCGCCTATCTAGATTATATCCACAAAGGTTGTTTATCAGTATATCATAAATATTCACTTAATGGACTAATTTTAAGTAGTTTTTCAATTACTAGTACAGATGGGTTCAAACAAATGACTTATGGACAATAATCATTATATAAATTATTGTCAACTTCATGTTTTTTTTAAATTTTGTTAAACTTAACCAACTGGTAATAAATAAAGAAGAATTTTTACCGGAAATGCGCAACATAATCATTTTAAGAGAACTTCTACTAAATTATTTTATAAATTAAGGACACTTCCACCGCGATAGGTAAGCTAATTAATTTACAGAAATTAAAATCCAATAAAATTAATTTAGAAGACTTAACGTCATTAGTGATGCAGAATTTGATCATAATGAATATGCAACTAGAAATTAATATAAAAATGAAGTGGAATAATACCTTTACCAATGACAAGCACTACAACATGGTTCAGTGAGAATGTAAAGCTGACATTTAGAGACTAAAAAAATTATATAATTGGGATCACCTGTCAGTGCTAATGATGCTGTAACGAAACGGTCCGTATTTAATAATGGCAACCCTCTTACATCACATTCCTATGGTAACCAGTTCCTAAGAGCTCATGAATAATTTCAGACATGAAGTAACATTTAATTTTTAAGGAATGATACAATTACATGACAATTTATTACGTTTAGTAATGATAAAAATATTAATTATCATAAATATTAGTATTACGATTTGGTACAAAAATCAGATGCACAATTTGATATTGGTAAATGTAAAGTTAGGCAAGCTAAGAACATACTAAATAATAAAGAATATATTGAGGGGAACATAGAAACACATAGAAACATAAAGCTACTGTTTGAAGATCTTCTGAAGCATACTATTCAAACAATCATACAGGCCATTAAAATGAAACGTAGCATTGGCAGACCCATTAAACTCTGTGAATATCCAAGCATGTAATTTCTAGCATTTGAAATACTAAATGAATATGATTTTACGCTTCCTAAAATACTAGTATACTGGTATACTGAAAAGAAAAATCATTGTTTGACTTGCATAAACCTACAACAAATCTACTTCCGGTTAATACATGTACAACTGATTATGACCTTTATAGAACGTTTGGGTATATTGATTCAAAGTATGCTGATGCTTAATTGGCCTTCAATAATTATCGTTTAGTAGCTAGAGTGATAAGGAGGTGTTTTGGATTCAATAATAAATTTCTTTTAGATTAAAACATCGTCACGATAATGTTATATTTAATTGATCTCAGTGTCCACAAATGTTAGTCTAATGGAACCATAAGATATTAAATTCACTTTCAACTGAAGTCAGTCCTATTTTTTAAATGGTAACATAATGTTCAATTCTCAATGATACCAAAGACTGAGTTTAGACCATAGAGCAGGCCAATATTTCTTTTCATATTTCTATTTAATTGCAATTAGTACAACATGTATAACACTTTATATCATTTGTATTGCGTGATATACATGTCGCGAAGTCGCACGAACGTCAAATGGAGTTTTCTGCGATCTAATTGAATCCTCACTTACGGCTGAAAATGCTCCTACATACCAAATGCTTGCCCTCGAAGAGAATCAGAACAAATGTTCGATATATCTAATTTAAACTTCATAGCTACCTGTCCTAATAAACTTTAGGGGCGCATTTTCCATAAGTTGAGTGCATTTTTGTTGCTACTTAGTTCGTTTCGTGCTTGTACTTGATTTTGAAATCATTAGCATAATTATCAATCTTCAGGTGGCAGGGTCCAGTTTCGTAAATTGGCCCCTGGCAAATTTCTTAACTTAAGGGTATGGTTTGAGTTTTTGAGCTACTATTGTGTAATAATTAAAGATATGGATAAATTTATGAACTAGGTGTTTCAGGCTTGTGTTGTTCTTGAAATTGATGTCAGACATGTACACTTTCCATAGTTACTCTGCAGTATGTTGATTGTGAAATACCAATAGTCGGCTAGGAAGAAGAGCTAGCCTCCCATAGCAGTAGACACGTGGGTTCAAGGCAAGTAGAATATCTCAAAAACGGCATGGATGACAACTATTATGAATTGCATCAAGCTATTTAGTAGACAATGTTTTTCAAAATTTTCATCTAGGAAAAGGCCTTGCGTTTGCACTGTGAGCACCACATGCTGTCAAAAATGGCCTTCGGATGTGAAAAATGCATGTATAAAATAGGGGCTGGGGTACATAAATATTTTATTCTAAGAACTTCAGTAGACTTGTCAGGTCATGTGTGTGATATGATTGTGCTGCACTACATAATACCTATCCAGAAATATGTACCTTTTTGACCTCACTCGCGAATTATATTTTTAATGAATTTTTATATTAGGCAGGTGCATGCGACATTAAATTTGTACATAAAAACTGGACCCTGCCCCCTTAAGGGAAAAATGCTATAAAAAAAATGGTGCAATGAACCACATTTTGTCTTATTTTCTTGTTCTTTATTCATATGCAATTAATTCTTATACATTAGCCTTATCATAGTACCTCTATTTGTCTCCTTATTTTGAATCTCTCAGCTCTATAGGACATTCAAGGGAGGTAATTTCTTTTTGCACCTATAAATTATACCTATTGGTATCAGGACAAGTTAGCATATTTTGAGCTTAACTACGTTGCTTTGAGAGAAAATGGGGGTTTAAAATGTGTTTGCTTGATTTTCATGTAGGTAACAAGCTCTGTACTCCTATTTTAATGAAAGTTATTCATATTTCATTACAGACACACAAAAACATTACATGACATGACATCACACATTCTTCTAAGTCATTTCACTCCACAGGAGCAAATGCACTTTCAAGAAAACATAAGTAGACATACTGTTATAAATGGTGAATGTCATCAATGGAACGGTGTTGCAAATAGTGATGGATATGGCATATTGCGGACAATGTTTCGAGGAAAAAGAATTAAAGTTTTAGTACTTTTGTGAACAGTTCCACCATATTGGATTTAAACTTACAGTTATTGCATTGCACACAAACAGTAATGCACAAACCCTGTCTTTTGTGTACCGTAACAACTGGAAAAGCATTCTTACATTGATGTGGCAGAAATACCCTGATTAGTTCTGAAAGTTTATTGATGTTGACAACACAGTTTTCTTCTGGCATACTGGTAGTCACTTTTTTACTGAGTACAGAATGAGTAATAATGTCAGTTGTTTTCCTTTTTGTAGGTCTCAATTTGCATGGAATGATGTTAGGATCTGTTGTCACAGTCATATTGGTAGAAGCATTTAAGTTTGAAGCATGTATTCATTATGATCCAAACACACTAAAGATTGATTATGAAAGACTGACTTGGCTTCATCATGACTTGTATTTTCTGGTAGGTCCTTATTTAAAGTAATAGAAGTTACAACATGTCCCTTTTTGTACTGAATTTTCTTCTTGTTAATATTTTTCTTGTAGCTTTTCTTTCTATTTCCTCTCATTCTCTATATCCTTGCAATTGCTAAAGTCAGCTGTGAGTGGATAGGATTCTGAGAATATTTGGGTTAACTGTATGGACTTTGTATTCATTTTGTATTTTGGGCTTGAGAATGGTTCATTTCAAAGGCCTGTTGTCACTGAATTTATCTGATATGTTGATGTAAGTTCAGCAAGGTTCCTCACATCAATGTCCCAACATAGAATAATATTTGTTTCTTTATATCTGTCCCAATTAGCTAGACATAGGTGTATTCACCCCCCCCCCCCCCCCCAATGCTGTTTATGTTAGCATCACTAGAACAATACCAGGTCAGGAATGTTGATGTGTATGTCTCAAGCTATAATTATTATTAAAGTACATTATAAATGTAAATGTCTGGTAACATTTTTCTTAAGTGGCACTTTTTAAAAGAAAAATTTCAACAAATAATTGCTTGAACAATAGAGAAGTTCTATCGCTAATAACAAAGAGTGTATCTCATATTCAGTCACTATTTGCAACTATAAAATCCATTCTTAGCATTCAGTCAACATCATCATGTAATTCTGGTATCTTCCTGACTATACGATGGCAAAAAGGACAGGAAATATTCCATTGCACACAAGTTTAATTCTTTTCAAGACAGCAACCCTAGCACAAAGTATTACAATGCAATGCATTTTGCCGCAATGTAGTCACTTTTCTAAAAGAGTAATAACATTTTTACTTTAGCATACAAAATAATTTCCTTGATACCATTTTGTTAGATAATGTCTAGGTAAGTGATATGCACAAAATTTTTGACAGAAATTATTTTTTGCAAAATGCTTAAGGTGGCAGGGTCCAGTTTCGTAAATTGGCCCCTGGCAAATTTCTTAACTTAAGGGTATGGTGTGAGTTTTTGAGCTACTATTGTGTAATAATTAAAGATATGGATAAATTTGTGAACTAGGTGTTTCAGGCTTGTGTTGTTCTTGAAATTGATGTCAGACATGTACACTTTCCCTTGTTACTCTGCAGTATGTTGATTGTGAAATACCAATAGTCGGCTAGGAAGAAGAGCTAGCCTCCCATAGCAGTAGACACGTGGGTTCAAGGCAAGTAGAATATCTCAAAAACGGCATGGATGACAACTATTATGAATTGCATCAAGCTATTTAGTAGACAATGTTTTTCAAAATTTTCATCTAGGAAAAGGCCTTGCGTTTGCACTGTGAGCACCACATGCTGTCAAAAATGGCCTTCGGATGTGAAAAATGCATGTATAAAATAGGGGTTGGGGTACATAAATATTTTATTCTAAGAACTTCAGTAGACTTGTCAGGTCATGTGTGTGATATGATTGTGTTGCACTACATAATACCTATCCAGAAATATGTACCTTTTTGACCTCACTCGCGTATTATATTTTTAATGAATTTTTATATTAGGCAGGTGAATGCGACATTAAATTTGTACATAAAAACTGGACCCTGCCCCCTCAGTCCCTTCTTCAATTCCAGCCGTCCGCCGACAATCACTCTCGATTAGTTAAGTTCTCTCTCAGCCACTTGCTCTTGATTACTCCAGCCGCGAGCAGATTATACTGTTAGCTAATATTGAGCCATATTTTACAGGACTGCACAAATATATTTGTTCTATCCCTATCTGAGCAAAAATAGAAAGTACTTTTAGAGAGCATGAATCGTTTGAGAATTTGATAAATTCTGCGTATGCATAAACAACAAGGACAAGATCATACTACGGTAAATTAAACGTATCTGCATATTAGACCTAAATAAAAATATAAATTATGCTCGTTATTGAAAGTTACGTAAATTTATTACCAATTTCAGAGTTTTCATCATTAGGAATTTCAATGCACATATAAAAATGTTGATGTTTCTGATCTCAGCCAGAAAAGATATTTGCAAAACGAATGGAATAATAATAATAATAATAATAATAATAATAATAATAATAATAATAATAATAATAAAGACTTTGTATAGCGCCTAAACTTTAAAAGCTCTAAGCGCTTTACACCATCTATAATGATATGTCTACACTAAAATACACAAATGACAAAAACAATGATATTGGAAAACATAAAAACATGCTGAATACATATAAGATACAAAACATTATTTAGTCTTTAAGTTTGTTCCTGCAGTCGAGAAAGGTGAGTTTTAAAAGCACTCTTAAAAAGGACCACTGTGTCTTTGTGTCTAATTTCAATGTGCAATTCGTTCCACATCGCCGTGCCCTAGTATACAAAAGAACGTTGTCCATATGACTTCGCTTTCAAAGTGGGAGCAGTGAGTATACGATTGTCAGAAGAAGAGCGTAAGAATCTTTCTGGTGTATACACATGTGTGAAGCCGGATAGGTATGTTGGACTGGGGTCTGTCAGTGAAATGTAGCACAGAGAACAAATTTTGTGTTTGAATCTGTATCGAATTGATAGCCAATGTAGGTTACAGAGCAGTGGTGAGGTGTGCTCTGATCGAGGTACTCTAAAGATGATCCGAGCAGCTATGTTTTGAAAGCTTTGAAGTTTCTGGAGTAGATATTGTGACGAACCAGACAGAATTGAATTACAATAGTCCAGTTATGAAAGTACGAATGAACACACAAGTGTTTAATTGGCATCAACTGAAAGATATTTGCGATTGGAACTGATGCGTTTCAGTTCAAGATATGCAGCCTTGCATATGTTACTGACGTATTGGTGGAATGTGAGAGTACTGTCTAGAGTAGCATCTAAGTTTCGTACTGACAGTGAGAATTTAATGTTGGTGTTGCTGATTTTGATTGTTTGAGGTAAAGGATTTGAATGTCTTTATGTTGTGATCGGAATAGTCTCAGTTTTCTCAGCATTCATCTGCAGCTTGTTACATGTCATCCATAATTTCAAACATTTCATTCATCCAACCTATGTAAGAAATATTATATAATTGGGGCATGGATTTTTGCACACAAGAAACTACCTTATTCAGTCTAGGAGAATTATGGAATGCTAACTCAAAAATCATTGGTTGTGGATTGTACCCGTTAATCTAACGCTCTTTACATGATTTGAGCTCTCCTTCTACAGCTCGCTCAACGTTTGATTGCGGCAGTACAAACTATGATCTATTAAGCTCGTCCTCTCATGCTGACACTATTATCTCTTCAGCGTGATGTTACCAGTCAGCATAAGCATCACTTTCTTGTTAACTACATATCGATCTCGTTTAATTATTTCATTGATTTTTTGAACTCTTTGTTATTCTTTAAAGAAATTGTAAAAACGAACGGAACACAATTCATGCAAGTATGTAATTATTTTATGCCAATATATGAAGTATTCAATAGGATGATTAATCAACCTTTTACGTTGGCAGCTGCATATTTGAGAGGCAAGTACAGTAGAATCAATAAGGAGCTAATCATTAGCTATCCCATCCAAATATGTCTAGAACAGCATTTGTCATGACATCGTGTAACCACTTTCTGTTCTCAATCAACTTCTGAAGATTTAGTCATTTGCACGGAGAGAGAGAGAGAGAGAGAGAGAGAGAGAGAGAGAGAGAGAGAGAGAGAGAGAGAAAGAGACAGAGAGAGAGACAGAGAGAGAGACAAACAGACATATAGTCAGAGAGACAGACAGAGAGATAGAGAGAGACAGAGAGAGAGAAACAGAGAGAGACAGAGAGAGAGAGATACAGACATACAGAGATAGACAGGCGGAGACAGACAAAGATACGTTTATATACAACTATCATGAAAGATTCTCAGGAAATTACATTAAGACAATGTAAACATCATTTACATTTCTGAACGCGGCAAAAGAATTGTTATGTATATATAATTTAATTGTTTGACTGCTTCTTTTTGTATTCCATTGCATGATATTGTAATGTAATATAATCAACTGGATTTGATATTCTCTAAAATAAAGCTACGTTATGTTTGACCTGACTGACGTTTTGTTTATGTTCGATGTAAACATCTAATACTAGAAAAATTGTATCTAGGTGCTGACCTTTTTCCAATCAGTAACATGTTTTGCAAACAACGTCTTAGAGTAAGACTCATTATGTTGAGTAAAGGTCATTTACTTAAGCATGTGTTAATTGGTAAGCACGTTCTATTTTTTTCCAGAACAATGATCTGTTGTCTCTCATAAGGGAATCTCTTTGCGTCTTAGTTATATCTCTGATGTTTAGATACGAATGATGTCAGTCGTGGTTTAACATCTAACTCGTTAAGTTGTGACCAGTTTGAGCTGAATCTTTTTTTCTTTAAAGTATTGAATGCAAGTGATTATGTTCTCTGGAAATACAAAAGTGCTCTGATATAATTATTGCACAAAGTTATTCATTTAAATTTATACGGAATTCAAACCTGGAAAATATTGTATGCGTTTCAACAAGAAACTGCTGACAGATCATTACAACGCTGACTATCTTTGTATGTTTGATAATAATACTGTGTTCTTTCAGTAAAACAGGTCATGAAATCTTCCACATCAAATTTTGCTTTGTCCATTTGTAACCTACATTTGGGAAGACAGTTTTCATTTTATAAAGACCAGGTGTAGATTTGAACCATGTAGAAATAGTACAGTATTTTATATTAAAAAATATCTGTCAATCGAATGCTTTTTTAAAGAGTGCAACGAATGCATATTCAAGAGTAGCATACATAGCAACATTATATATATTATGTAACTTTAATTTACATCATTTATTAGTTGCATTATTGTATTTTTTTAATTACATTGTAGTATAACATTGTATATTGGACTTGACCTTGTCCAAAATTGAATTAATTTCTGCTTGACCTGAAATACGTTTCCGCTACACAACCAATACATATCTAATGTAATTTCTATTATTAACAGAAGAACGTATGGGTCTTTTTTCGGTTTAGGTCTAGGTTTTGGACATTCCTTGGTGCATATGGCATATTCCAGGTTCTGGTTTCCAACAGTATTTAAGATTTATATGTTGTAAACATTCGATACATTCCAGAAGGGGTCACTGTAACGTACATTAAGAACGTCTGGAATATTCAAAACATGTGCTCATGTACTGATACACACACCCTCACAGTATGTTAAAACATTTAGCTATTTATGTGTATGTGTTTCACTGGCTTCACATATATATAGGCATTAAAACAGTAGAAACTTGACATGACCATCACACACATGAGACCGTTTAGTCACAATTATTCACGTCATTAAAAACAAAACAAAGAAACCAACAACTGTATCTCATCAGGTATGATATTCTTTAAAAATAGTTTCTCCACATTAGCTGCAAGGTATCTTAGACCCATACAACGACACAATCCATGAACAGTTTTTGGAGTATCTTTCGTCGGATTTGAAAATGCTGTTTAAAGGTAAACCGTATCCAGTGCTTGCTCTTCACCAAATTAGGAAAAGTACTTGTGTTTGAACATGCAATTTTCAGAGTCATGGCATCATGATATTCTCATGATATTTTACTACAGTTTTGAAAAGAATTAGAACAGAATATCTTAACTTAATATATTATATTTTGTACTGTATCCGTTTAAATGTGTATCATGAGACAACGGTAACACACGCACATTATTAATCTTCGAAAAGCAAACAAGAAAGAAATATACGAGTTATCTTTTCTTGTTCTGTTTATGCACTTTTTTCTTCCCTCTTAAAGTATGTATTGACATATACCTGCAGAATGTGAGTCAGTGTTACGTGTTAGACATATTTTACAGGTGCATAAAATTGTACTTATTGTCATTGCATCACTGGATAACGATGTTATTGCACATTTCTTGTTCTGATTCATTGTGGTGTCCCATCTATAATGCATTTATTCTTTGGCCGTTCACGTCATTATAATTGTGGAACTAAACAACGAAATCAAATGTCATTTGAATTTTAATTTATTCCGAATAATTTTTATTAAATTTTGTATGCATCTTTTTTGTCTGTAACATCACAGTCCCAGTTGCATGCTAACATATACAATTGTGTACACATTCAGATTACGCTGAACACGTACTGACGGAATAATCAGAGATATTTTTAAACAACTGTAAAATGTCTACCAGGCCCATCAGTGAATTTATAATTTTCAATCTTCAATAACATTTTTTGTTTTCATAAATAGTAGCTTGATAGTTATATTAGTAGCTTGATAGTTATATTAGTATTAATATAGTATAAAACTAATATATTGTTAATAAAAGGCACTAGGTTTGTCACAACATGGTGTATGTTGTAAGTTTCAAAGTAAGAAAGCATCATCTGCGTTGGTAACGAGGAAACTACAGAAACGCGCGAACTGCTATGTTTGATTTGAAAATCAGAGACACTTGGGCGTAACATTTGTTATAACATTTGAGACTTAGTATATTAGGCTATTTTGTGTTGTTATGTTCGCAAATATTCATTGGCGTTGCATTATTCAGCAGCGACCGAGCAATGAGCAACATGCAACAATTATCAACGCTAGCGATGGAAATCATCCCAGCTCAAGCCCTTAATGCCATGTTTGGTACTGGGCTGAAGTAGGCCACAAATTGGAGCCTCAGAGCAGCAGGAATGCGAACAACACTGCTTCTCGTTTGGGATAAGGAATAAAAAATGGAATTACAGGGGGCACTCAAGTACACGAGAAACAGGTAGACAACGGCGACGGCGGCAAACCGAACCGGTCCACAGTACCCCACCCCCACAACCAGACGTTCCTGAGGAACCTGCCCCTACAACTCCCGAAACGGAATCAACTGTACATGAGGATGTAATAAAGGTTCTACAGGAACAGATAGCAGTGCTATCCACACAACTTCAGGCTATTTTTACTACGGAGACTGCGGAGATGGCCACGTCACCTTTTTTGAGCCTGAACCAGAACCATCACCACCACCACTACCCCAACAAAGAAAGGGAAGGGGAAAAGCGGGTGACTAAAACATCCACACCCACCCCCACTCATTCACCAGGCGTGGCAATGAACCTGGACAAAAAATTAGAGGAAGCCACTCCAGAGGACAAATGGGAGTCACTGGTGAAGACGGTGCGGATGCCGGAAAAAACAAAGGAAAAGCTAATGGGGAAACTCTGCGACGAACTTGGACTCAGGTCACTCTTGAAAGACAAGAGAAAAGCTACAAGTTTCATCTCAGCGGTGACCTACATAGTGTTCAGGTCGTTACAGACTTCACCTCCAAGAATCCAGCAATGGCACTTCGACATCAAAATCCTCACCAGACACTACTATGAGGCCTTTGAAGACAGGCCTCTACACCACCTCTTTGATGCAGCAGCCTATATCGCCTCCCGCCACGGACTTTATTTTCCAAAAATATCTCGGGAGGAGAAAAGAAGTGCTGCCTTCTTGGTGGAGTTGGAGGACAAGCGTGGTACTTTTATTCAAGATGAGTACCAGCCATTTTAAGGGCTACTTTCATTGCCATTATTTTTATTGAGTTCTCATTTGGCACAAGAATTCTATTTGTACAAGCTCTTTTGAGAAAAAAGACTTGATCATTTTTGGTCACCATTCAAAATTTACAATCTATCCAAACTAACAGTGACAACACTTTATATGTCGCTTAGACATATTAGAACAAACATTTGTTAGGGAATTATTTTATTTACACTTTGCACTAGAATATTGGTATGATAGGAGATAGGAAAATTCTACAACTTTTTACATTTGACGCAATTGCACAAGTGACTAACACGATATTGGTTATAGGCTGTCCATTAGCATAAATGGACTGAATTTGAAATAAGTATGGCTAGGGCGTTCCGGGGCGTAACCGATATCCATATACGACAAAGTCTGGCTTTTCGGGATCTTTTCCTCCTTTTCAACGACCGGACTCCAACAAAAATGACGATATGAGAAAACTATTTTTCTCTCATCACCATTTGGTGCCACTGCACCCTTAGTACAGTACTTCTGATTGGTTGATAGGGTTGAGTGTGTGTTGGGTCTATTCCCACTCACCCAGGGTCTTACATTCATGTCATTAGCCACTTTTTAGTGGTATGACATGACGACCAAAGTTAACAAACGCACTTTGTGCAATAAATGACATTGGGGATGTGGCATCATTCCTTCCCCACGGGAAACCAATCATCATATTAAAATGATGGTTTAAACCAGTGAACAAATGACCTTTATGGCCGGTTTCACTATAATTGAAATTCATTCATTCATTCGCAAATATCATTTATTAAACTTCCACGCATGCACCTAGTCAAATATTTCATAATGAAACTTCAGATAAACAAACCCTGGGGTGTGCAGCTGACTTGCAATCTATGACTTCATTCTTATTCTGACACTACTCGACGCCATTTAGATTTATTACAATCTCTCAGATAAATGGGTTTCTATAAAAGGTTCTGAACAAAATAGGTCAACTTCAATATTGCATTACGAAAGGGATGCTCGTTGATGTGAGCTACATCTGTACTTTTGATCACTTGATAATTGCATATAATTATATTTTCTAAGTTTCGTCATTGTCAGATGGCATCGCCTCGCTGAGCCATTTTACAGGTGACTAATTGCATATCTACGTTTGATTATGTAAGACACTTATATTCGGGGTAATATGACGACTGATGATATCAAAACAATTCTGACTGATTAATAACGAAACAAAGTATTTATCCATACAGCGGTCACGATTTAGTATAACACGAATCATCGTCGATTATCGTTACAGTAAGTTCTTTGAAGTTTCTCTGCAATAAATCGAAAGATTAATTTATGTATTTTTTTGTTTAATAGTACTATTTAAAACGTATATTACTGATTATTAAGTGATCTAATTACAAATCCGTCTAGGACATAAAGAGAATGATTGGAATTTCACTATTTGCGATCACACATATTGCTTATAAATAATAAGTTAAATATAGAATAATATAACAGTCTGAACATTGCTGTTTTGTTTCTGTTTGATATACATTTTGTGGTGCTTTTCGTTTGCTTTTGTAACAAAACGTATATCTCTTCAATTCGCCTGCATGGGAAATTGAAAAATATCGAGCAGGATGCCTATATGAATATGATTCATAGGATATAATGGTCTTTATAAATATGCAGGTTTCGTCTTCCTTTTCCTGAAATGCAATTCTTAATTAGGCTTATCAGTTCAATATCAGTACAATACTTACAAATTTGTTACGTAATGAACCCTGCATGTCGTATAAAGACTATCATTAAGAATATAAATTTCGAGTTTATTATCCTCCTTGAAATTGTATCTGTAGATCTAGACAATCAGCTAGATAAATTCAATGTTATTGGCCTCAATTTGTACAAATTACTGTATTGCCAATGATTACCTAGCAAGGTAGTAATGTGAACTTAAATGTTTTATTTATGTTTTTAAAATGCATTTATTGTTTCTATTGCACAAAATATTTGTATTGTTTAATAGCTCAACCAGTTATATGAAGTGGAGTTGCGAAGATACAAAAAATGATAAGAGTAAATGATAAGAGCGTAATAAAGTTCATATGACCGTCTCATTTCTATACAATACTTCTCAGTCAGCAGGGCACTAAACTGTTTAGTACCAGCCCTTGAAGCAAGTGTTTTGTTTTCCGGATGCGGAAAGGAAGGCGATATAAAACGATAATCCGAAGACCGGGATTTGTAATTGTCGCCGTTCAACACGGAGAAAATTTAATTGTCTCTATAATGAACAGTTAGAATAAGGAAATAATGCAGCTAATGCCAGTTTAACTACGTGCACAGGATTTTCATTACGGTGAATGGGTTTGAAGAGAAAGAGATCGTGCTGAAGTTTTGTTGCAGGCCGCATTGCATTGAATTTTTGTCTCATGGCGGTAAGTATTATTACGGGAAAAGAGACCCTCGAAGGCTGGGAAAACTTAACAAATCTTATCAATTTGACATATTGTCCACAACAAACTATGTAATCTGGGAAAATACAATTATCATGGGGTAGGAAATTCCTTCTGGAACAATTAGAAAGGGTCAACATGCTATCTTATCATTGCTTCCAAACATATTTTACAATTCTGGGACCTTTGCATAATCTTACATTTCCTGAGTCGCATTCAATTACGTTATACGATGGAAAGAGAGAAAACTATTCAAATTAGTCATTTCAGAAAGTATTGAAAGTGTTGATTTCATAATAACCAATTCAACAGCTAACTAAACTAAATGGATATATCTCAATCATCCAGATAGGGCCTTACATAAAAGTTAAGCTAATGTTGTTACGTATAAAATAATCGTCAGCATTTACAAATATACAGCTGTAACTATGACATTGAACAAGAATTAAAACAAAAATGACACATCAACGAACATTATTATCAGGGAAACTGATGACAAACCAGCAAAGACTCGAGGTAATAGCAAGAACCCACTGACTTCGACAGTATCCGATCAAACAAGACAACAACAACAACAAAACACATAATTAGCTAGCCCGAGAAAAAGAAATCATACTATAAACTTAGATTTATATGTAAGTATGGAATGGTACCTTAGGCTGCTATCACCATTGAAAAAAATCAAATCCCCAACCCATTCGCCGGAAAATGACATTGCAGTAAAACGGAAGCAACCTATGACATGAAAATGCAAAGTTAAAAATTCTAAAAGACAATCTTCAGAGGAACATAAGCAATAACAACAAGGAAGATTCAAAAGACAAAGAACAAAGCACCAACAATTTGAGACCACTAGGGGAGAAACCCACATGTATTAAAAGCAGGATATACTTTTACTGCCCTACAGGTTATGGTACAAACACATCCAACGTCCCAAATTATCCCAATTACAGGATACAAAAAGAAGCATCACCCAAACGACTTCACACTATTTATCAATAGCATGGGATCACAAACACAAAGACAAAGTGTGTGTGTATGTGTGTGTGTGTGTGTGTGTGTGTGTGAGAGAGAGAGAGAGAGAGAGAGAGAGAGAGTGTGTGTGTGTGTGTGTGATTTGGAATTTTAACGTTGGTTTAACTTATTGTCTGTTATAACTACGATGTTTGCAATGTGATAGTTTTATAGTTATATCTAGTACTGGGTCATTATGCCGCAGACATGTAGCAGTCACATTATACTGATATCAGGCCAACCAGTCCAAACACTAACATCTTAAGGTCGAGCGCTTAGTACCATTATTAGAAGTATTTTTGATGGCTCAGCTGGGGTTCGAGGCGGATGATTGAATTGAAAGAAGAAGTATAACTAGGTTATTTGGAACTATGGAAGAAGACTTTTAAATTATGATGTCGAGATAAAACAAAATACATTGTAATATGTTGCTCATGTAATTTGCAAACACGTTGTGAAATGTATGGAGGAAAACACGAAGGAAATGTAGATATAAAAAGCCCTCTCCCCACCGAAAATGTGCTAATTGCTCATAAACGCATCATTCCAAATCACGGTAATGTCATGCTCATTAGAGAAGTTGAAACTACAATAGTAATGGAAGAATAAAGTATAGAATACTTCAAGGCCAAAGCTCTGGTCAAGCAGATGCATGGAGGAAATCAACTAGCAATTAATACTATTGAGAAAAATCGAGAATTCTCAGCTCCAGAAGGAATCCAGCTTCACGTAAGGCGAAATCACAAGCTAGAAAGAAATGATATAAATGAGAGCTTTTGCAACAATATTAACGAGATAACCAACGAAAAAAACTCCAACAGATCTAGTGACCGATGAAACACTGGACAATGCAAAAGTACGTGAACATCAAGTAAAAGGCAAGGAAAACATAAAACGTTAACTTGTATAGCAATGACAATAGTACAGGCAATATAAAACAAATCAAACACTGAACTACGACCATGTACCGAAAATAGAATTAACAAGAACCAATGTATGATCACTCCAGAGCAACTTGTCACCAGAGAGATTCAACCCCAATCCAGCAAGCAAACGTTTAGTACATATAGGGTTCTTATTGAACACAGCTAAGTTCACTTCTGAGCCAGTTTGTTGCTTTGCAATGTTTTTTATAGTTTACCGTATAGAAGTCGTGTTATCGTAAATGCCTTTGCCATTCTTAGCATATCGTGTTAGATTTCTTCAGCTGTTTAGCTTTGACAGGGCTGCACCTGTAGAACTGACCATAAAGCTGACCAATTCAGCTGTAGAAATGACCATAAAGCTGACCAATTCAGCAATAGAGCTGATCATAGTGATACGAGTAGCTGCTGTAAAGCCGACAATAACAACCATATAGGTGCCAATAAAGCTGACGACAGAGCTAGTTGAATAGCAAACTTCAAGCTGATTGAACAATTGTTTGCTGGTTGACGTTGCTGACCGATTGGTGGGCGCTGACTGCCTGTTTGACCAATTGATTGAATGGTGGTCGGTGACTATCAGTAAAGCTGACTGCTTGATTGACCAGTATGACTGGTAGCCAAGTATTATAATGATGGAGCGTTTTATGTAACTCCATACATATGTTCATTCTGCCTTTAGATAATTGTCGGATTTGTTATACATAGTGTTTTGGGACTATAAAGATATATTGTATGATATCTGTTTTTTTACATTAATTTACTATTTGAGTAATGTACGCAATTGTTCAATATTTAAGCGAATACGTCATTTTTAACTTTTGAGTAAAACACGTCATTCTTTTGTCATGTGAAATTACTGTAAAGCATTAACCTTTGTTCTTGTAATATTTAAGGTCATTTACGTGCATTTACATAGATGTTACATTATTAGGTTCGTGCGGATTGCGTACATTTGTCGAACAATTTGATTTTATACCAGCACGTATTAATCATAGATCTTTTTTTCTGAGTCATTCATCAATAAACATTGTATTTGTATCAACCGTCATTAGTATTTCGTTATAAATCAGACTCCATTCCGGTTATCTTGTTATAACTGGATAAGCGGTCCCCAGAGAAGACCGATGCAAAGAAGGCCAATTGAGGCAAGACAAGCGAGCGTATGACATCGCATACTCAACTCTCGACCTGCCACAAACGATGGTTGTTTTAGAACCTGCTAATCGAATTCCACCAAGAGAAATATCACATTCCACTGGAAAAGTAACTACGGAGGGCCGCTGAGATTTGCCATTAAGAAGAACAACAACCTCCACAGTGAATACATTTCATGCATAGACCAAACAAAGTGACAAGGAGGTAAAACAATAAACACTGCAAGAAGGAATGTGGACTGAGTCAATTGAGGCTACCAATTGCCAGGGAAAGACCACAGTGATTACAACAATGAAGTAAACTCTAACAAAAAACAGGAACAGAAGAAAACATCACAGTAGTCTAAACATCAACAATGGCAACAATATCAATACCTGTACCAAAATTAAGATTATCTGCTGAAAAGTCAAACTACTCCAAATGCACGAAGGATAAATAGAACACAGTGGAAACACTATTGTTCTGCCACCGCTACCACTACCAGCAGTGACACTAATAATGGCGACCAACTTGACAACCAGCATCACAACAATAAGACAGGTAAAACGTGTAACATCAAAACCAGCTGTACAAAGAATTAATCTGTTGCAAACAACAAGAAATATTAAGGAAACCTAAAATCCTGGTTTTTTGCCCACTTCACCAGACATCCAACAAAAGCTAACGTCCATTAAAAACAAATCTGCAAACAAGACGGAAATCCCAACTTACTTACCGACGTAATGGTACACCGTAAGCCGTGTTTGTCAAGACATGCCTGCACTTCAAAGAGCTAACAAACACATCAGTGATTGCTGACAAAGCTGTGACGATCAAGGCTATCTTGACTAAAAAGAAAAAGAAAAAGGAGAACAAGAAGAAATAAAACGTCCACCTGAATGAGAATAGGATTAAGGTCCAGGGGAAAATCAGCCGTATGAGCCATTTTGACTGGATTCCTGAGGAAGAAAAGAAACCTGAAGTTAAGTTCATAGAGTCCATAAAGAGATGGTTGAAGAGTTTGCGATCAGGGTCGAAACAAAAGATAATCCCATCTGCAGTTTTCAGGGCCATTCAGGTCTCTAGAAAAGATACTACTCTAATATTGCCCTATGATTTTTGTCGCTGTGATGTGCGTGTATTTAATGCTGACAAATAAAACTCCAAACCCTTTATCAGTTTCCTTTCCATTTGAACCTATAGATTCTACTCCTTATAATCTATTCTGTCCCTTAAACCTTTCTGCCCTGTAAACCCATATCCCATGTTCAAGGTATTGACCCCCACGTGTCCCCAATAACTACGCCCCATTATCGCCATATCTTCACCTCTGTCTTCAGGTTCGTCATATAGCTCCAATTTTCCAGCAAATGAAAATCGGTCTTATGTAGTAATTAAACGATATCTCCTAACCAGTACTGTCTGCTTCTTTTGTTGGATCCATAGACGATACTGCTAATTTAGTTCTAATCAATACATTGCAGCATACCATTAGTAATCATACAACGTACCCACTACCATGATATTCGATGGTAAGTATGACTGACACTTGTGTAAACACGGCGCAAACAAAATGGAAAGTGCCTATCAACTTACTGGTCACAATCTACTTCTCCACGGACAAATAACCTACACAATTTACTTGACCGGTAAGATCAAATTTTTGACTCAACAATACAAACAATACATTTTTGCACCCCTGCTATCTCTCTCTGTGTGTGTGTGTGTGTGTGTGTGTGTGTGTGTGTGTGTGTGTGTGTGTGTGTGTGTGTGTGACTTGTCCCTCTTTCCAGAATAAAACTTTCGTGGAGTTAAGAAAGATATTCGAGTGTAAGACCTGCATCACATTCCTTTGTTATTGAAAATGTATAACACAAACTAATAAATCAATGTTACGCTTGTAACGTATTGCACATGACAGAAAACGCTTCGGCTGGTTAGTAACATATATATGTGATTTAGTTGAAAAATCATGTTTGACTTGTACTTATCTTAATGGAAGAATAAATACACTGGCAGATATATTACTGACACTTTACTCTCGGATTCTTTCTCCGATATATTTATAATCACTGGCCTTAAAACATGACAATGCAAACTTTTTATTCCATTATTTAAAGCAAACAAATGTAAAGATTTATTTGTCCAAACAAACAACATGGAAACCTCTACTTAAAAACACCTTAAAATCTACTTCAAATCAATTTTTAGTTTCATTTAGTGGCTCAAATTTATTGCACTGTTCCAGCTGGTAGGCAGTTCTTTACTGTCTCGTCCGATCTGAGCCTTATAAATCTTAAAGTAAGAAGGCAACTTCATTTGTGTGCGATGCAAATATTTTGCTATAAAGTTTTATTGTTCATATATATACAATGTATCTGGTCATGTCTGTCACCAGGACTAGGACTAGATGGCTGCTAATTACATGTACAGGACAGTGGTAGACATCACAGTAAATTCAAACCACATAACGATTATCAGCACGTCATAAGGATGTATGTATGTATGTATGTATGTATGTATGTATGTATGTATGTATGTATGTATGTATGTATGTATGTATGTATGTATGTATGTATGTATGTATGTATGTATGAATGTATGTATGTATGTATGTATGTATGTATGTATGTATGTATGTATGATATGGTATGTATGTAGGTAGGTAGGTAGGTAGGTATGTAGGGAGGGTTAACATATCGGAACATTAGCTAGCAGAGATAACTAGGCTGAGATAAATGCATGATTATGTGAGACATGTCTTGTTTGTATGCGTATGTTACGACTCTGTGGACTTAAGCACTGACAGAAGGGAAACCATCACGTTTAGTATAATTACCACATTTATGTATATCTCTAAGCTACAAAGTAAAATTGTAATGTAAACAAAATTACAGTATTATGAATTAAATGCCAACCAAACCAAACGTTTCTACAAGAGATACCAAGTAATAAAATATCCTTAGTAACGTCAAATAACACGGAATGTGCTAATCTACCAATATTCTTTGATTTGATCCAGAATGTCTGAATGAATATTCAATAATTTAAAAGCAGCTTTTAGTCCAAAAACATCAATGAGCATTTTTTATTTCTATTGAATAGTTCAAATAGATGATTCTTCTCAAATTATGTCTGAAGAAAAAAAGGTGATTACACAGACTGATATTAAAACAGGCATGATCAATTTGTTGCAGTGACGTCACCAGTGTTGGTGTCACCCAGTGCGATAACTCATGCTGTCACACCTATAACTTTCTTTACTGTACAAGAATGAAAACATTTTATAGACAGTAATTTTCGTGTCACCCTCATTGATAGTGTCCACCATTGCGGTCCTCACACCCACCCACCCCCCAGTGACGCCACTGATTTGCTGACCTAGGCACTTATATACAGACTGTCACCTGACCTATGGCACAACATTATGCTTTGGATGTGGTTAATTTCCAATAAAACAATTCATTCTAATATTGTCAACAAGGTCACTTCCAGTACATTCTAAGGTAATAATCAATGTTACGTCTTGAACTCAAATTCAGGTAAACATATTATTAAACATGATAATAGTGACACTCAAATGTCCAGCTCTCAATATAAATCAAATATACATAGCGCACATTACCTTACAAGGTTTTTATATTTACGAGATGTAGTTCAGTGTATCGGTGCATTGGTATGATTCAGATAGCATAATAATACCATAGAGAATATATCGCGCTGATGTAAGCAGAGTACTTTGATTATATCGTTCATTTCAGAATAAAATATGCATAAAAAAATTGATGATATTCAGTGGATCAATCAAGATGGACTCAGAAGAAGTGAGTAGGGGTTTCATGAGTGGTTGAATCGGACTATGGAGTTAATAGCATATAATAGTGAAGAGAGAGAGAGAGAGAGAGAGAGAGAGAGAGAGAGAGAGAGAGAGAGAGAGAGAGAGAGAGAGAGAGAGAGAGAGAGAATAGAACTTGAAGTGGGTGCGACGCAGAAGCGTTCTCATTAGTCAGCAATACAGCGAGATCAGTTTTATTACTGGTTGAATAAGGAATTATGTTCGTAGGTCGTGCGCAATTCATAAAATTTGAGCATGTGTTCAAGCGTATCTTTGAGAAGATGGGCCTTAAAGGGCATGCCGCGAAAAGTAAGACAGTCTTTGGGAAGAATTAGAGCGAGGAATATGTAAAGGTTATTTCAGAGGAGCTATCAAAGTGGGATGTGGGAATCTACGAGTTGAATTGTTTAGCATTACCAAGCCGCTTGATGAGAGATTTTGTACCTTTGGTATATATACCGTTTTCGACTTTAAAGAGCTTTTATTGTAGTTCCTGCTTATAAAAAGATATTTTGAGAGCTTCTCCTGAGGAATCATTGAGCGTGTAGGTAATTAGTCTTTATTTTGTATAAACGGTATCGAGGACGAAGACTTTTCCAGTTCATTTACTTTGAATTTGAATCTTAATAAAAATGAAGCGTCCATCACCTGCTGTTTCTTGCCAGATGAAGGAGCTGCCGCGGGTGTCATTCGAATGTTGTGATGTCAGGTGTGATTGTCCTGGTCGAAGATGTCCGGTAAAAAGTCAAAGTATCGGTTAGTGTTATTGCCGATGAATCGTTTCCACATGCGAATTTCAAGAATTCAGTTAAACTGCTCGAAGACAGAGGCCTTGAGGAGACAGTTAGTGCTGTACAGATAAGATATTTTAAAGCCAGTCTGAAACGATTTTATGATAAAATTCACTACCGTGATCTATCCAGAGATTATGGGCTTTACGTTCCCTTATAAAGCTATCCAGTGCTTCCACGATGGACGTTCCTTTTTTCGTTTAGAGCGGAACGACCCTGGCATATTTGGCAAAGACATGAAGGTCATGAGTTAGTGAGTTGTACTCGCTATAACCTCTCGTATTTACGAGATCTGCCGACCATTGATTGACTGCGGTAATGGCGAGCTCTGTGTCGTGAAAAGTGCTTACACGCTAGCTGATGCAGCTTGCCTGCGAGAAATGTCAGTTCCTCTGATACGTCAACTCCCAATTTATGCTAGGTGCTTATGATGCCACGCTCAGGATCACAGTCTACAGATTATATCACATGTGTTAGCTTGAGCTCTTTTAAGCTCTTCAGCATGGCTAGATCGTATCTCGCTTTATCGTCGAGATGATCTCGGTGCCAAATATCGCGTTGCATCACGATGGTATCGACGCTGTTGTTGAACTCCTTACGGGGCAGTCTCTGATCTTGTTCATCCAGTTCTAGGGGGCTCCACGGTCTGGTTTATTTATATACTAGCATCGTTCATCCTCCACGAGGTCTGGGAAGATGATGGTGTGAGGTGGTATATCCGTCATCAGCTCAACTACATGAAAAACTACGATCTCAACTAATCCTATTCGTACATCCGCTACAATTATTACAATAATCTTTATGAATGGGCTAATTCACAACCACTACCCCAAGAACATTTTGGCGGAGTCACCGGAGAATAGTACTTTAAGGAAAGACCATTGGGATACCACGACGACGGGGGATATTTTGTCAAAGTCGCTCTTGAGTAATCCACACATCTCAACGATTATACCTTCTGCGCTCAATGATTTCTTGTAAGCCACTCGATACCCTCTCCAGAACAAATAGAACAAAACAAACATAGCTGCTAAGATAGCAAACTGATACCCAGTCTCAAACATAAAACCCACATCAAAATCTATCTTACACTGCTTGTACAAGCTCTAATAGACGGACTCTTTCTTGGCCAGGTTCACCGTGTATTCAAATGTAAACAATCGCCGTGGATGTAAACATATATAGACTTCAACTCAAGACAACGAGCCAGCGCTTACACCAGCTTTGACAAAGATTTTTTGAAGCTCATGAACAGTAACGTCTTCGGAAGAACCTTGAATAACATTCAGCATATGAAGAAAATCGAAATTGTCGATGACGTTCGACAACGAGATAAACTCTTAGCCATCGATGCCTTTATACACATGAAAATCTTCAACGAAGAACTCGTCCCATCAAAATTCGTAAAAACAGCCTAAAACTACTATACAAACCCATATTCGCTAGGGAAGCTGTTCTCGAGCTCTCCAAAATGTTTATATTGAAGTTTCATTATGACTGTATCAAACACAAGTACGGAGATAAAGCCACACTACTAATGACCGATACCGACTCGCTCCTCTATAAAATACATACCGATGATGTCAACGCAAACCACTGTTAAGGTAGACATCTCTTCAATCTTAGCGATTATCTAGAAGGCAGTCCCTTCCATCTCGCTGACAATAAAAAGTAGTCAGAAAATTCAAAGATGAAACTCACAGAATATCCATCATGAAATTCATCGAAATTCGAGCTAAAATATACTGAATTACTGATGACGATGGCACTGTCTTGATAAAAGTTAACTAAGCAAAGTATCCGTCACTGTCAAAATAGCCACCCACTAGGATCACCTACACGCACTGCACAGACACATACAATACTAATCCATGAGAACGTCGCTCACAGCAACAGCATACATCTGGCCTACTCATCTTAAAAAAAAGGATTCTATCCCTTGATCATAAACGTTACTCGACCAATGGCATTCACACATTGACCCATGGAGATGGAATACTGAAACTGAACATGGCACTTTCGTTTAATGTGGAATGTGTCATAATGAGCGATTTGAAAACAAATCGTATGAATACGAATCAGAGATGCGGAAGGCCGCGATTCTCTCTTAGAATCTTACCAAACCTGCTACGAAACAACATGGTAAATAAGTAAATGTCTGTGTGGATTGACCACATTTACTCTGCTCACTTGCAACCCATATCCAAACCAAATATGTCTTTTTAACTCTAAGTGATCATTATTCCCGTTCTTCGTGTCACAATACTAGTTTGTCAAACAATTCCAAATGACTCAAACATTTACATATTTTGATTTTAAGTTTTCTGCTTTTGAACTCTCCCCAGCTTTTGAGAATTAGTCATTATTATCACTCAGTTCTGACTTTCAAAAATTGATCTAACAGGTTTATGTGTTATCGTTACTTAATAAACATGCTCCACTACAATCCAAATGGCGACGCACACATCCGCAACTTTTAACTGGTGATTTAAAGACAGGAGTCTTCTATCACCAAAACAATGTTTACTAGTTGGTAAAAAGAAAAATAGAGCTTTTCTGGAAGTATCTCAAAGACCATAGGGCATCACATTTTTGCATTGCTTTCTCATAAAATTTCTCTTATAAAAAATGAACATAGGAAAAAATTTCCTCTTTGTTAACAATCAACTGAAAGATAAAGTTACATCCATCACACACGACGTTTACTAGTTGTTCTATAATGTTGCAGAGCTAGCAAATTCTGACATTCACTTTGTTATACATA
Source organism: Unio pictorum (assembly GCA_030141615.1). Taxonomy (NCBI): domain Eukaryota; kingdom Metazoa; phylum Mollusca; class Bivalvia; order Unionida; family Unionidae; genus Unio; species Unio pictorum. The sequence goes on from JARLTB010000021.1 coordinate 10,378,009, forward strand.
TATTCTCTGATCATGATCAACAGAAACATTGGCTTTAAAAGTAATTCATAACCGTACAGCTATATAAAGTTAAAATATTTCGGTGATTTTACATCTAAAACTTGGTCTTTCTTTTCAATAGCCCATGACCGCTGGCCATGATCATTATTACCTTTTCAAGTCCTATGAATTTTAGTAGGTGTGTTTTTATATCCATAGTTAAATAACCTATATTGGAACAACGTTACCTGATTGATAAGTCAAGAAAGGTTTTATTAGTTTTGACTTAAACGGTTTTTTTTCGTTTCTTTATACATATAAAACCTTAACCAAATTAATCACAGAGAGAAGGAAAGGGAGCTTGTCTATGTATTTATGTGCACCTTTGTATTGCATAATTCGAATTGTTACGGCTATACGTTCAGAAACTTAGTAACAGGAAAGAAAGTAAACTGAAAAGTTTTGTAAAAACTAACAAATACTTTCATTATTAATGTTATAAATGAAAATTGTTAGCTTCGGGATTTTAATACTACTTTCAATATAGTTTATATTTGGGTATATATCAGATGTTCCATTTTCAACAGGCTTCAGCTTTTGACCTAAATAAGGCTTGTCAGTTACAAGTGGATCAACTACATGTACAACCTTTTTTCCAACTAAAATGATTTCCTAGCAATAAATGGACATCCTCAATGGGCACAGAAACACATAGCCAATAGTCACTGGTCCGGATACTAAGTATGTTGTAAAATTACCATTAAAGAGTGGATTTAAATAAATCTGCACGCTACCCCATGAAGAAGAAGACTTCTCGGGCAAAGTCAAATGACCTAATAATATAAGAATCTCAGAAGGTCGGATGTCCCTTAATATTTTAATTGGGATAAAATTGGCCGAATCACTAATAAGTGATAAGACATTTTTGAAATGAATGGCTTATAAATATGCATATTAAAAGGATACTGGGTTTTATTTGAACCCGCAACTGTATTGTTTCTAATACATGGCCATGACATTGACCTCTGAGAAACAAGAGCATCTGAAGCAGCTGTGTCTTTATCCTTTGTTTTCTTACTCACACTTGCTAAATGGAAATCTATTGACAAATGAAACGTGAGCAAAGAAATATTCGTCAGCTATACGAGCAACGTTTTCTAAAGGATCTAGCTTGTGTTAACAAAGATTATTATTGACAACACTACGGACACACTTCTTGAACTCTTTGACTAACATGATTTGTCGAAATTGTGTCATTATGTTTATAAATATTTTAAGATGTGTACCACCTGTTTAATGGATATACCTTTTTCCATTCAAACTCAGCATGAGTTTGGCTATTTTATTTTGCATGAATCTGACCTTTGTGAATATACTTCAGGGAGCAAGCCATAACTCTTAAAAACACATTGCTTGATACAACCATCCATCAGCGCTTGCTTCTACCAATAAATACACCATTTAGTTTAAGCCTTCAGTGCTCTCTTGGTCATTTTAAATTTTCTTCTGTATTTTCAAAATGAGAAAAGATCTAAATTTCTGTCTTTGAAAGGTCATACTAATATGATCAGGTTTTTGTAGCATAAAAACTGAAATTTCATAAGTGGGGTGCTTTTAGCTTCCTTTTCTATTTGTATACGCCATTTCACTTACAGCTCTGTCTTCTTGTATCTGTATTTGCCGATTTTCTTTAACCTTTCCTCTTTCTTCCTTGTGCATATGCAATTTCACAGCATCTCTTTTTCGTTTTTGTACATATGCATATGTATTTGCACTTTCACTTTCATTTCCATATCGTTTTTTCTTCTCTTTTCTTCTTCATTTGAATCACAAGTTGTCTTTACTCCATTTCATTCTTATATTTCATTTCAATTCGACAACTTTTAAATCAGTTATTGAGACAAATTATTTTCTTCTATTTTACAAATATGGAGTTGTCTCTAAAGGTTGGTATTATCTGGCAAGTTAGAGAAATTCACATATCTTCAAGGCCTTTAGCCAATTCTATGTAGGATTGAAAATTAAGTTTTCCACCTTATATGAGATTGTGAAAACGTTTTAGTTTTTTATGTAAATAGAACCAAGTGACTAAGAAAATTCAGAAATACAATGAATTATAATTTTAGTAAAGGAATTTCAATTTCTCTGAAATATTCTAAAATTCAAACTATCGCCCAAAGTCTATTAGGACTCTATGGTCATGAAGTTAGTAAAAAAAATGTTTCATATTAATAGTATACTCCAAAACATGTGTTTTGAATAATATCTAAGCACAAGATAAAACACTTATGCAGACTTAAAACAGGAACAGAGCAAATAAGAATGACACCAAAATTGGAACAAATCTGATTGCACATTTCTCTCCATACACACACTTTCTATATCTATTTAACAACATACTAACACGTGTTACATCGGACTATTCAATTTATTTCAAAATTCTCTATTTATTTGACCTACCTGAACCAACAGGAAATCGCTTAATTCTTCTAGAACCGTCCAAAATCCATCAGCCAATGAGAAATTGACCCAAAGTCGTCTTTAAGATTATTATTAGTAACACATGCGTTATCATCTATTTATAAATTCTTTTTAATTTTATGCTCTTAATATTGATAACCTATAAACTATTCACGTATGCAAAATATAACAAATGATAAGGAAAAATTACTACAATGTACAGCCATGAGAAACAATAAACAAATTAGACCAAATCATGTACCAGGAGTTACAGAAAGTAAAATTGGGACAATAAAACAGGCAATATGGTCATCACGGGGTTCATTAATAAATAGGTGGACTCTAAGCAGTCTTGAAAAAATAAACACAGACTATCCTTTGATTCTTAACTAGATTTCTGGCGAACCTTGGTTGTCCCAAAACTCTGATTACAAATCAAGAAAGGGAGTTTCGTACCAATCTCAATCACAAATTCTGTAAACAAATGGGTACCGAACATATAACAGCTTTAGAGTATCCTTCCCAAGCTGGGTGCCAAGCAGAAAGGTTTAACCGGAATCTGTGCAACATGTTGTCTAGCTGTTTTAATGAAGAAAACATACTACTGGAAGAAACTTTAGCACATATCTTGTTCGCGGATAGGATATCCGAACATGTATCAACAATAATTTCTGCATTCTACGTGGTGTACGTAAGAGTGGCACGAATGACGTTAGGGAGTCACAAATGACGATACAGTTAGAAATACAGATAAGCAGTTATGGGCATGACGACAACAGTTTGATTGTCAGTTTTAAAGCTTTCGTGTAGCTATCGTGCAAGAGAGAGAGAGAGAGAGAGAGAGAGAGAGACAGAGACAGAGAGAGAGAGAGAGAGAGAGAGAGAGGAGGGGGAAAGCAAGCATCAAGAAAAATCAAAAAGCGGAAACTTTCCACAAGAAAATGCAAAGAAGCCGTAGATGGCAAACAAAAATTTAAAGTCGTAGACCGTGTTCTGCTTTACAATACAAGCGAAAATGCTCGAAAAGGAAACAACCTGAATACATATTTATCAGGAGCATTTACAATTGTAACAGTCATCAAAAAGGGAAAGCATCGTCTAGAAAGATCGAAATCTGCAGTACAACTTTGCATAATAAATTGCTCGGGCGAGGTCTTGAAAACGCACAGACAAAAGAAAAAGTAATAAATCATTGGAAAAATAAAAAACAAAACAAATACAAAGTAATCACAAGAATTGAAATTTCACGCGTGTGGGTATTCAGGACCATAAACCAAATCATGGAAATCGACATAGGATCATTAGTTACATGCTCAGCGATAGAACAAAACTCGACTAAAGAACTATCAGCTACAGGGTCTGCAAAATAACAGAAAGTGACCAAAGAACCATCTGCTACAGGGTCAGTGACAGAACATAAACTGACCAAAGAACTCTCAGATGCAGGGTCGGCGAAAGTATGGAAATCGACCATAGTTACCATCAGCTACAGGGTAGCAGAAAGAACAGCCATCGACCATACACTTATCAACCAAAAAGTGTATCCAGAAAAGAAGCACTCTTACTCTGAAAAATATTACAGGATGAGGAGTGTACATTAGTTGAAATTGATGTTGCTCTGACATTGTTTTATTTTAACCTTGTTGACGAGCCCTGTAAAATGAACGCATCGAAACTATTTCGCGAAAATGCACAAAAATGCCAATACAACAGGTGCAGCGAGGTGTATTACACTGACTGCAAAACAATTAGTAGGTGTATCTATTAGAAGGGGATGGAAATTGTTTGTTTGAACATTAAATTATCTGGTTGTCTTGTTCAAACGCTCCACAACCTTGTTAGATGGTGGAATCTATGAAAGGGAATGAAACTAGTTTGCGTAAAGTTGAGTCCATACAATGCTACAACTAAGAATTCCAAAAAACTTAGAGGGGTGTTAATTCTTGTAAATACAAACAGATATAAAAAATCTCCGAGTTCATAATGAGAAATAAACAACATTCCATTGTTCATTATATATTTTAAGTTGCTGCTAGCTTTGCTAATACTGAATGAGAATAGATTTTGTTACGGTGCATACAGGATTAAAAATGGCAATCTTAGACAGATGAAACGTCAAACGCTTTTGTTCATAATCATTTACAGCAGTAATTATAAATATATTTTTTAAAGTTATATTCAGGTCTGGTAAGACTGGATTAAACACAAAAATTATATAGTGCTCAAAAAACTAAATATTGGAACAAGGCACTTAAATATTGTAAATATGAGCATTATTGTTAATTCATGAATGGACCTGACGTGTTTCGGAAATAACTTATTTGGTACCAAGTTTGATTAAAATTGCTAAATAAATTAAACACATGGTCAACTATAACAATTTCGAAACAAACTTTAATCACTCTGGTTAGTACAAACGGATATTGTTCGATAAAGACAAAAAACAAGTTGTGAAGGATGTTTGATTAAGATTGTATGTCTATTGAAACGTCTAATATGCGCGCAAGTTAAACGTATTAACTTGACGGCCACAATACCATCCTGAGCAACGCATCTCACCAATTGAGCAGCTGCTCATTTGAATTAATAAAATAATGAGAACACCACCTTGCAGGACAGTATATGCCAGTCTGCATAATTATATCAGCAACATACTAATTTGTATTCAAATACACTAGCCAGTTAAAATACGATTTGACCTTTGACCCACATTGTGACCGTTACCTTGGACGCAGTTGTATCCGATATATAGTCTTGAAATCAATAAAACTTGCACCAATTGTCATTCGAATGTAACCTCTCCTGTGGCTTAGTGTTTAGAGTGTAGGTCGTGGGTTCGATCCCCGGCCGAGTCATACCAAAGACTTACAAAAATGGTACTAACAGTTGCCTCGCTTGGAGCTCAGCATTAAGAGGTTTTTTAGTGTTAGGACTGGTCGGCGTGGTGTCAGGATCATGTGACTGGGTGGGACATCATGCATCATGTCTGTGGCATGAAGCCCCAGTCCTAGACATCAGTATAAACTGCCTCACTGCAGTTATCGTAGCGATGACTGAAACATTGTTAAAGCTACGATAAAAATCCCAATCAAACAAACAAGAACAAAAAATCATTCGAATGTTAGCATAACCGCCCGGACACGAATATGAGAGAGACGGACGACACGAGCCATCACATAATACGACATGTTATATTATATATACATTGGTTGCGAATGAAAATAACAGAGATGTTTACCGAGTGGATAACGTTACAAAATAATACGTTACAAAATTGAAGCAACACAATCCTGATCTGATTACCATACGTGCCTAACTACTTACTAGGTGATTACTTGTATCATTTTGATCTGTATGACGAAAGAAACCGTCGTTCATTAGAGGAATAATCTAATCGGAGCTCGTGCAATTTTTCCAAGCACATCCATGAAAGCTATATATGGCTGGGTAACAACGTTGCTTATTATTTTCATTTGTTATCATTATTTGTTAAAGCACATCGCTTGAAAATCCTTAGTTTAAACAGACGTATTGTACAACGACTGCGAAACAAGATCTTGCTATTTATATTAATCACTCAAGCTGAATTCCTGGGTAAAACCAGCATTAAGCAATGTGGAATTATTATCGTGCTCGAGGACAAATAACATTGCCACAGCGTTGATCGAACCCATAACTATTTAATCTGGAGTCCGAATCTCATCCATTGACCTCGCATTCCACTACACACTGCTAATTCTTTAAGGTTACTTCAGTTATCGTCGTTGGTTGTGGAGATATTGATTCTGGAGCCCAGCAGTTGCAATACATTTCGTTATCAACTTTGAGAATTAGTTCTATGATGATATCACTGATTCACGCTCACATCCTTAAGTCATGTCTTTCCAGACTTTACATATATAAACCGAGGTGCCAATGACACGCAAACGACATCAAATCCAACAACAACCCTGCCATCGCCAACCCTTCACAAACGCTGCCATATTGTATTTTAATTTGACATTACAACTCGAACAGCAATGGGTCAAGATTTTACAAAATTTTCTTTAACACACTATGATGGGTCATAGTACCAAATGTTTTTATGATAAAGTCAATATTCCGTATCACGAATTATGACCTGGGGAGGGGTGATTTTATATATAACATTTCGATTGGGAGGTGAATATTCTATGAGTGTCCTCATTGTGTTTGTGAGAGGTCATATTGTTATGCAAAAATCAATTATCAATAGCACGAATTAACTCCAGCGGTAAGATGAAGTGTCATTTTTCTTTTTACCAAATTTGACCGGGATGGGGATTGGTTAACTATTGTATTGGGGTCGATTTATAATCCATGCATCATACTTATCTACTTTAGTTCTGAAAGTGATTTACCGCTTGAAATGTAGTCACGTTAGATTCTTTAAGTAATATTTCGATCGTATTGTCACTTTATAATCTTTCTACAATGCTAGAAATATTTGGTTACTAACGCAAACAGCTGTCACGGTAATTGTAAACATACTCTGTATAATATTCAACGCAGAATGTTTTCGAACCCTTAAGTTTCGGAGCGGTTGATTTTAACATTCTTCCCGACAAGGATATCTTTGATTTTCGGCTGATTTAAAAGAAAAAAATTCGAACAAGTACAGCTAATAATGAATTCCCTGTGCTATGTTTTGCTATCTCACTGTCATTGACCTTTCTGTGACCAATGAGCTCATTGTTTACCACAAATAATCTTAATTGTCCGTTATACAAATAAATTTCACATTGCCAACATTAACTCTGAATGTGCACTTGACGGAAATTATAAAAAGACAAAATATGCAGTTTTTAATCTTATTTGTTTGTTTATTTGATTAGGATTTTTAAAGTAGCTTTAACATTTTTTTCAGTCATATAGCTCTGATGTCTGCAGTGATTCAGTTTATAGTGACGTCTAGCACTGGGGCATCATGCCACAGACATGTAGCATTATGTCCCACCCAGTCACATGATCCTGACACCAGGCCGACCAGTCGTAACACTAACCTCTTAATGCTAAGCGCCAAGCAAGGCAACTGTTAGTACCATTTTTGTAAGTCTTTGGTATGACTCGGCTGGGGATCAACCCCACGATTTCCCGCTTCCGCGGCGGACGCTCTAATCACCAGGCCACCGGAGCGGTTTAGTTTTTAATTTTAAATCGAAAAACTGATCGAATTTTTTATGGATAGTTTAAATATGATACGATAATTTAAGACATAAAAGACATGAAACCCCAATGAATTAAAGTTCAGTTTACGAAAAATCAATAAATATACTTAAATCCAGTTAAATACCAGACAAAATGATAAAATGTCACTAAAGGATAGGATTCCTTGTGAACGATAAGAAAAATAGAAAAACAAATCCTCTAGTATGTATGTATGTATGTATGTATGTATGTATGTATGTATGTATGTATGTATGTATGTATGTATGTATGCATGCATGCATGCATGCATGCATGCATGTAAGCATATATTCATGCATGCATTTATCAGTCATTCCATCAATGCCTTTTTGCAAGGGCAAAAAGGATTGTGCATGGTTTGTTCTCACTGGCTTAAGAATTAGATCATACCCTAAGATGTCAATTGTTCCAGACATACACCCTTGTTGTGAATTCTACGAGGTATTCTACGGGGTATTCGAACCAGAGATTATAAAGATCCCTGATGGCTCCACAATCTCTTGATTCACAACGCCAACTGCTAACACAATTGGTAAATTTGTTTTCACACATACTTCAAGACAATTTTGCACATTTAGAGCTCTCTCTCTCTCTCTCTCTCTCTCTCTCTCTCTCTCTCTCTCTCTCTCTCTCTCTTTGCATATCATTTATCTTATAGGAACTCAAACGGTTGTAGTCAATAACAATTATTCAAGTTGGCCCTTGCTTTAAAGCTTGTAAATCCCATTACTTAGAAAAACTGTCGAGTTGACATTAAAAGCATTCATTGCATCATATTATCGTTGTGAATCAGGTTGTAAATAAGGGGGGCCCGACTGGTCGAGTAATCTAATGCGCTCTCCATTACGGACCACTGTCATCTCACTTTTGTCTGCGTGTGTTCGAGTCTCAGATTCGGCTAACGTGAGTATGTGAGAAAGCTTGCCAGTAGCTTCTCGTGATTCAGTTGTTCTTTTGGTGGTTTTTCCGGGGTCTGCCTCCGCCATTAATATTTGCCGTCATGTATAGCCCATCGTGTGCTGAAAAGCTAATTCGGAGAAAATATAAAGGTTGTAAAAGAACATATGTCCTTATTAGTTTATAATCTGACGTGAATTGTGACTTTCATGATCTGTTATCGGTTTCAAACCTTTTAAAGCAATTATATTCAAAATGTTGAATGTACTAATGACACGAGGAAACACTCTTACTGAAATTTGTAGAAATGTAACGTTATTTGTTCTGTCTCTATCTGTAGATATGTCTCTGAAATAGTGGTACATTGGTTTTGTCTCGACCAAGCCCGATAAGCCGTTGTTCTACACTCGGTGAGACTAGGTGGGGAGCCTGGGAAGGGTGGGAGAAACGTATGTCGAAACGACAACGATTGATGATATATCCTTGTTGGAACGAAAGACCTACACCCAACTGCAAAATTTTAGGTTGACTGAGTGAGCCACCCTCCCTTATGGCGGCTCAACCCAAACATTTTATTCCATTGAAAGAAATTCTCTGCCACTATATAAAGATATTTGGATGTGCTACTTAATGATAGACAGGCTGTATACATTTCGGCTATGAACGCCTTCTAAAACAAATGCACTTTGCTGAAAATAAGGAACACAGATGTTTGCTATAAAATGCTTATCGATCTGGACCGTGGTATTCATACGATACGAGGATGCCTAAGTGCATTGTTGGTGTTCGTGCTGGTTGAGGACAATTTGACAAGTGTATTGCTATGCTCAAGACTGCTTTAAATTTGCATTTTTATATTGGAAGAAAAACCAACCATCAGTTTACAACAAGGATAAGAGGATCATAAATCTAAATGCTACACTCTTTGAAATATGATCGCTAAAAATATCTGAACAAGGGTATATATTATCTGTCTTGCTGGAGCAAATCCCTTGTATCGATAAAAATCTTGCATTAAAATGGAATAAAACGTATTCAAACCAAGGTTTATCCATATTTCGAGTAACGCGTCGTGAATACATCTGATGTTTGAAATTTATCGATTAAAGACGGCAGAAGATATAGCATGTTCTTACAAACACAGCAGAAAAACACGATGTGGATAATCCTAATCCTTGTCCTCACTGTATCTTGTAAGTATGTTTTTTCTCCAACCCTTATCTATAGTTGTATATATCTTTTACAGAATTGTCAGATTCTTCACCTTTTTACCTTCATCTTTAAATATTTAATATTTATCTTTCTTTATGTACGACTTTATCTTCCTATATATTTTTGTTACGATTATTCGTATTTTAGAGTTTTGCTGGTAATCAACACAGTACAGCCAGTATTGTGCTGACGTACCGTTGATCCCCACAACAACTAATTTATATTCCCAATGTCTTTAAATGGCGTACAATTGAGTCATACGCAGTCTGAATATATATTTATTGTTAGCTTTATCAAACTAGTTAAAATCCCTTGAAATTATTCATTGTGAATGAAAAGTAAATTACATATACTGATTATTACTTTTTCTCATTACGAAAAAAAAATATATGTGGAGATTATACTATGGTGAGACGAGGCAAAATCTTCAATACTAGCACAAATGAAGAACTTACTAGTTTCATATGGTTCGGGTGATTTTCTGTCATATTGTATTAAGATATATCCTACATTTAGTGGCGTAGTCAGAGGATGCATTGGAGGCGTTCCGCCCCGGGAGACAGTCAGGAGGGGTGGGGAGGATGTACTTTCATGAGAGTGGAATGCCGGTACAAGTTTTGAAAAAAACGCCAAAGTAGAAGTTTTTCCCCATCTTCTTATAACAACATTGTACTGTTCAAAAATCGACAAAACATGATATATTTATCTGTGTGATCATATTTAAAAATTGTTGTGTGTGTTCCAAAGGATGCAATATCTACTATCATATAAACTGTTACATTGTTGTAAAACATAATGCTATAGTGAATAGACACATCCAACATTTTTCCTTAACTGTTAGGATATTCGGACATAAGTTTGTGTTCTTCAGTTACTTTGGACCGGATAATTTCAAATAGCACCACAACAAATTATGATAGAAAACTAAACTTATAATTACAAATATAAATACTTGGTTAAATATATGACAAAAATATAAACAATAATTCAAAACAAATGTATGTTCTATATAAATGGAGTACACGATGAAAAACGTAGCTCGAATCCTCCATACGAATCTCAAACAGAATCATTGAAACAAATTTTATTTAAAAAGTTTTGAAATGAAAAATGGAGATGATACAATGATTTATTGTAAACTGTTCATGAGTTTGATGGGGAATCGCATAACTTTGTCGTCAAAAACATTAAGGGGATTCAGATTCCAATGCAAACTGAACCAAACTTCAAAATATGGATGATAATGAAACGAAGACCGAAACGTCTTCGCAACTATAAAATAACTCAAATTGATCATCTTTTAGAGCATGTATGCTGATTTTAAGAGTACATTCTTATTTCTATATAAGAACAGCGGATTTAGTTTCATACGTTTTATCGTTAAATATGACGTTGATATACAAGCAGTTTTATTAATGCGATATTTAATTCGATAATTAGATTTTAATACTAAATATCTTATAACTTTGTAACTTACAAGAGGAGGTCAAAATACATATATAAATACCTAGTACCTACCTACCTACCAACAAACACGCACGAACGCACGCACACAGACACATACATGCATACATTCATGCATACACACACACACACACACACACACACACACACACACACACACACATACATACATACATACATACATACATACATACATACATACATACATACATACATACATACATACATACATTCGTACGTATGAATTATTATGTCCAAATATTAGTTATATATTCAGTAGGTAGAAGATATTTCCCCCAAAATACTCCGTAACATATTGAGTTTAGCAGACACATACATTATAAATATTATAGGAACCCTTTAAAATAAGAATTGCATATATAACTATTCATCTCTGATATTTCTTTTGATTTAATAGGCACTTTACATTGTCTTGCATACTTTATCGAGAGAGACATGAACAGAATAGTACGTGCTGTGGCGATAATTGTTGCAAACTGGAAAGTAAACAGACTGTTTCTGAAGATTATAATGGTAACAATAACAATCCAATGTTACCATACTAAACATAATATTGTATGGAATATTGCTTGAATACAAAGTTAATCTTTGCAGGTTTGCAGCAGATCTAGTTAATTGTGGACCGTTTAATCAGAATCATAAAAGTATGGAATTTTAAGATGTTTCAAATGGCACTAGAATAGTCGGACACTGTCGTAACAGATATCCATTTTCGAATGTTACAGATGCATGCGGAAACCAAGTGCGGATAAATCCTGCTCCATTTGCTGATGTTGATGAAAATTCAAATGTGACATTGACATGCGATTACAACAATACATTAGCACCCCTCGAAATATGGTGGTATTCGTATCATTTGGATCACTTAGATTACACTAGTCTCAACATGAGTTGCATTCCAATATATGGAACGTCAAGCCAGAATAAGACCTTCATTTGTGACGAGTCCATGGGTGAATTCCAGATGACAATAAGAAATGTTAACAGAGACAGAGATGGACAAATGTACTATTGTCGAATACGATTATCCAAATACACGTACGAGTACAGCAAGTGGACTGTACTGAATGTAAGAGGTAAGCATCCTTAACCTTTCATTCAAATTTCAAGATGCTTACCTACATACACATGTAGACAGAAATATGACAAAAGTGGGAGCTGAAGAAAGAATACTGCATCTATTTTGTACCTTTTTTACTTTCTTCCATTTAGACCGTATTGGGTCTCTCTTGTGTCAGAGTGCCAGATATTCTTTGCTGTTTCCTATAATAACATCTAGAGTGTGGGATCTGCACCAAAAAAATAAAAAAAATTATGAGGCTTTCTACGTGTATGCAGATACATACATCATTATCAAAACACGATCATATTAATGAGGTCTTTTTTCTAAATGTAACTATTTCTTTTCTCAAAGAATAACTGGATGTACTGTTTATGTTTCAGGAAATGTTACAGAAACTTCATGTAAGTATATTTTGTCCTGAACTCAGGAGTTTAGGTTTTTTGCTTTCAAACATCTGAATAATTTTGCTTTCAGATCACCTTTATGAATTTGAATGTGCCTACCTATTTTTAAATTTTCCATTCTAATTCTTCGAAAGCTAAAGTATATTTTAAAAATTAGTACAGTGAATGACACTTTATAGTTTAGTAGAGGACGATGAGTTTATTTTCGTATTCGCCATTAGCTGCAATATGACCCTGCATTGGAGTGTCCATGTCCCTTAACAATTTAGCCTCTGAGAATTAACAACCAATCCGTTGCAAGAAATACAATAGGTTTCTCATATGATACCCCAAAACTGTAGACCCGGATACCTATTTGTAACTTATATGTATTCATCTATGGTTTGCAACACAAATATACAACTATGCATGTATTCGATTGATGGATTAGGAGCTACTGCACGTTAAATATTCAAAAGCTGTAATTCATTCCGATGCGAATTAGCAAATATACTAATTTGGTTCAGACTATTAACAAATTTGTTTTGCAGTAGATATAATATAACACTATATTAGCTGTCGATAACCCTTTACACAGCACCTGTAAACCTTGACTGAAGTTACCGCAAACTTTGTAAACAATGGCTTTGTATAGATAAAATGCACTGAATCCAACGTAACTAACACTCTCGTTGAATATTGGTACAGGATACTTTTGTCTGCTCGAAAATATCAAGATCGTTGTCATTTAGATAACGGAGCAACAAAGGCAAGAAATAATCATATTATGAACGCATAACGCAAATACGTCAATGAAAATTAAATACACCATGCTGTCATGTTGATGCGTAAATTTCAAAGAGCAGTGTGCGTTATGATTTTCTAGGGCATTGAGGTCTTTTTGTCGTGGATAATACATCAAAACGATACACATTCATTTCGTAGTCCATTAAAAAGCAATGTGCAATATATATCCGAAAAAAGATGATTCTGAAGAATACAATGTATCAGAGTGTCTCCTTGTGTCTGTCTGTCTGTCTGGTGTTAACATCAGTAACTATAGCTTACTGCCCTCTCGTTGTCAATATTTTTATAAATCATATTTTCTTTTGTTTATGCAGTTTCAGTCTGATGATGTATTCAGATTGCCTATAATTTTTTTGGATGCTAGATATTTTGCTATGGATGAGATCTATATAAACTGATTGACCAGTACTGATATCAGGTAGAAAGAGTTAGAAACAATGTTTGCTTCTGGTTTCCATCAGGATTAAGATGTTTGCAATGTTCGACGTTTCTGTCACCATTCTTAAATGGCCGTAGTCAGAGCTAATTTGTTGAACGCACGCGCATCTTTCCATATTAAGAAACTGGAAATATTTTTACTTAACTACTGTCCATACCGCTGGATTTTGACATGTAGGGGCAGGTTAAAATAATATGTATGTTTATGAAGTAGATAATAAGTATTTTTACGCCTATGATGTTATTACATTAAATATTGGATCAGAGACAGCAAATTCAGAGATAACCTTGACCTTAGTATATATAGGTTTAACTTGTCCATGTCTCACTATATATCATAGAAACGTTACAATAACACTGCAAAATTCACTTTTAGATATATTAATGGTCAGTGAGTCTTTGAAAGAATTTCAGAATTGTTGCTAAATGTTCTTTCCAAATGTCATTATAGATGATGACATCATCAATGCAACTATCACCATTATCTAGACAAGGCGTGATCATATTTATGAAACGTTCAAAATATTATTGTGACCATTTCATCCAAAACGGCAGTACTTTTTTTAGTAAAGTCAATCTGGAGTCACGAATGCCGAAATTTTATTGCTCTTTCCGTTAGTGGAATTTGCCAAAATCCTTCCAGAAGGTCGACTTTGGTAAAATAATTTGCATTTCCAATCTTAAGAATACAGTCATCAATTCTTGGTAATGGAAATGACTCTATCTTTGTCACATTATTCACTTTCCTTTCACGTACGGAAATATTTAGCTGGTTTTAGAACACGTTTACATGGTGAGCTCCAATTACTTTTAATGGGCTCTATGAAATCATTCTTCAGAAAATTCTGAATCTCAATTTAAATTAACTGAAAGCTAGAGATTCTTGATCTGATTCTCGAATTACAAACTATAGTAAATGAATCCTTCATCACTATCTTTACCCGTATCAATACAATACGATCGAATCATATTTGTCAAGGTCTGATGAAATATTTATGATGCCCCTTGGCACTCAGGGTCATATGCAGAAGACTTGAATTGTTGATGCCAAATTCGTACATAGCTTGCTGGATAATTCCTGACATGATGCTTGAGCCTTGATCAGATTGGACAGATTTGGGATGACCAATGGGTGTAAACAAAATCTGTATCAAAGCTTTTACTATTGTTTTAGATTTCGTATTCCTCAAAGGAAATGCCTATCTAAACCTTGTCGATGCAAACATAATGGTCGACAGGCATTAGTTACTTGAAATATTCTACCATAATTCTACTAAATGCGTCTTCAAATACAGGAATATGAAACAAATAATCCTTTTGTATTTTATTATTGGGATGTTCTATCATTTGACAAGTGTGATATGATCTACAATATTTAGTAACATCACTTTTAATGTTTGGCTAATAGAAACTGGCCAAGATCTTGTGATAAATCTTATTAATCTCAAAATGACCTGCCAAAGAAGTTTCATGGGCCAGACTAAGTTTTCCATGTCTGTAAGGTTTAAGTACTTCAATTTTTTAGTTCACTGACCACTCATCACAAGCAAGTACCTCAAGAGGTCTCCATTTGCTCATTTGTTTTTGTTTTTTGTTTTTGTTTTTGTTTGTTTATTTGGATCGACTTCCTGGTCCAAACAAGGCTGGTCAGTTACAAGTGGATTAACCACAACCTTGTATTAAGCTAGGTTGTTCCCGAATAATACATTCATGCTCTCATCTCATCGAGTAAAACAGAGACTGTTCCAATTGTCACGGGTCCGGAGACTACGTCTGATGATACATTTACACAATATAGAGGAACATTTACCAAGCGACACTCTACTCCTTAACTAAAAACACTAAAACACTCTCAAGAGGAAAAAAATAAAGTACCTTATAATAAAAGACTTAGTTAGGCTGTGGACCTTAAAGGTTTGATAAGGGTGGGATTGGCTGTATCACCCAAGATTGATGTGGAACCCTTGGATTTGAAAGGTTTATAATTCTTCATAATAAATTCAAACTGGGATTTATTAGCACCAACAAATGCATTGCTTCCATACATGACCGTGACCGTTACCTATTATAAATAAGAGTATTTGGAACAGGTCTGTTTTGATTCTGATGCCTGTTTTTCAATTTGTAGCAATCATAAATAACGTTTCCTTTCTTCCTACTTTATGTACTTATAGGAAGAGACAAGGATCTAGAAAAAAGCTTCTCTAAAGCTTGAGTTTTAGAAGTCGTGCCATGTCGAGTTGAAGAAGGGCTTGTATTAGACAGAAATACATTTCTGCCCGAAGACTATTGTGTAGAAGTCTTATTTACAAAAGGAACTTGATGAGTTAAATAATACGCAGCAGATCGAGCAGCATTTTTCATGCTTTCGATCTGATGCTTCTCAAGATAGGTCTTAATGTCACTATGGAAACAGGTTTTGGCGACTTCAAGAATCTTGTTCAAAGTTCCTGTCTAAGTACCATCTATCAAGTAACTGCTCTTTTGCTCGAGCGAATTCGACATGAGTTTGTCCAGCTTCTGTTTTATAGTTTCTGCATTTGTGCCGATGCGCCTTAGGGACTAACTCATAACCATTTAAGATGGACTTATGCGCCAAATCATTGTCAGCATTCTGCTGTTTGGACAGGAATGAATAGATTTTTCTCGTTTCGACAAAAAGTATAGACTGCAATAAATGGGTCAAATGCTCCTTTGGCTCTATCAAAGTGTCAGTCACTTTTTCAGATTAATAAAATATTATAAAATATTTATAAAGGACTAATTTCTTAATGCTGAGCACCAAGTTAAGCTGCTGTTAGTACCCTTGTTTATATCTCCTTGATATGGCTCTGCCAGGGTTTCAACCCGCAACCCCCTCATCTGACACTCTCCTTAGGCCACCGGTAGAGTTCCAGGTGATTGCAAGTTATACATAATTAAAAACGTAATTCCAGTTGTAAACCCTCCACCAAGAGCATCAGAAGCTTGAAAACGAGCTTTTGAGGATGGAGAGTTTATTATTATTAACGTGTTACATAATCAATAGAAAGGGTAAACTTCTTTGTATTCACACAAAAACCCAGAGCAGGTCAAACTTAAGCATTTAATGATTTAATTATTCACATAATAATCACATTACCATTTGTTGCAGTTGATGACGTTAAAACGAAACTAATGAACAACATCTCAGTATATTGGACTGTACAGACAGACACTGGAGCATCACATTGGATGATAAGCTTTTGTTCGTCAAATCCTTCGGTATTCCATTCGGACCGCCATCTAAGGTTACCATTTAGTATTAAATGCTCGCAGGACATTTTGAAAATAGAAATTGGTGCTATATCTGACAGGTTGTCAAATGTCACATGAATTGCCGAGGACCTAACAGTATGTGAACGCTCTCAAGATGACAATGTTGATACTATCAAAGTGCATGGACATACACGATCTAAAGGTGTGCATTTCAATCATGACACATGTATGATAGGTCTGGTCGAATTACCATTTGTCCATAATATCATTAGCGTTTCTGGTCTGAAATGCAACACAAGCACGGCCGATGCCACTACTAAACTAGAGGTTCCTTATACTCACGGGAAATTATACACAACTATTCGGGATGTGATTATCTGAATACATTTGTTCTACATTTAGCAGAGATCACAAGCCATTTACAATTGCACTTAGAAAAAAGATTTTGATGTTTTTTGGGGACAAAGCGCAGAAAAAGCCATTCCATAAGGTGAATAATATATAAGGCAAACTCAAATCTTTATCCACGCGAGCCGTTGAGATAAAACGTCGACGCATCCAAGTAATTACATAGTGTCTTTTGAATGGACATGGCTAACTTAAAGCGTTTGCATCGAAGAGTTTGACAAAACAATCATACATTACGCCAAGAATGAAAGAGAACCTTTGGCTGCAAAACTTTTAGCCAATTATAATTACCTAGATTCATACTGGCACATTCAGACCATACACCCATAAAGTCAATAATACAAAGTCCCTTTCTCCAACCCTTCACGCTGTCAGAGAACTATGTTACAGCTGACAAAATATGACATTGAAGTGCACAATGTCAATCTTACCGCACAGATTTGACCATAAACGACTATAACGTCGTTGTCAGACATTTGCCTTCATTTGAGTAAAGATCTTTGCCTTATAGGTAAATACTATAAAACAAAATTGTTTGTAGCTGACATTGTTACAAGAATTGCCGAAGTTTTGCACTAATTGCATCTCATTTAATCACAGAAAAGAACTCTTTATAGCACATGACTTAATTTGTACAGGCTAAACGTTATTTGCGACGACTTCACTCGGACATGAAAAGTTAACATAGGACACATCGGTGTAAATAAGACACAAGAGTGTGTAGAACATTGGTCAAGAATATCTAAAAATAATACTTATTAGTATACTTATTATTAAATGATGATTTCCATATTCTTTCCTTTTGTTTTGGGCCTCTAAAGCTAATTTGTCTCTTAATGCTTCCATGGACACTTCCTCCAGAAAGCGATTAACATGATCCAAATGCACCCGAAGCGCCAATAAAATATGTTTCTAAATAACTGCTTTGCTTATTCACGATGTTAGTGAGACCACCATACGAAGCTTTGATTAACGTCTTATTTGCATATTCTTGCAATGTCCACGGGTTAATACCCACATTGTGGGATATTTAAGTGATCGCATGAGCTAGAATTTGAGCTACGGTCCCATACACATTTATGAAAACATAATATGCTTCTTAAATGAATCGAGTTTCGGGTCAATCGAGTCTCTTTGGCGAGCGATTATTTAGTGTACAGGATATATGAGTTACAATTAAATGAAACGACGTTTCCGAAAATGTAGTTTCACCGTGACTTTTCCATTCGAGAATGGTCCAACAGATCTTTTTTTATACCAATGTTGGGACTGTCAAAATACGACTTATTGGCTGGTACATAGACATAATGAAGGGATTCACGGTCAACGTGACATGTGCTTGGACAGGCCTCATACTTAGCAATAGCAGAATCCACTTTTGAACAGGAAGACTCACCGTAACAGAGCTGCTGTTGTACTCCTCCACTTCAGACTACACATGGATTAAATTCAATCTTTGTTGAATCCTACCTATTTAAGTTAGCTCGTTGATTTTAATTAAGTTTAATTACATTTTGTTTTATTTTGGTGTGTTCAACTAGAATATAATTACACATCGTTTAGTTTTTGTAGCTGTGAAACATTAGGTGTTGTTGGAAGACACTTAGATCGATCTGTCACTCAGTCAAGTTAAAAAAAACAACTGGTTATTCATAATGTGATAGGCTTTTCATTCCAAGGAGTCGCTCAATGTCAAGGAAGAATGAGTTATCAACGGTTCCGAAACTGGATTGTTGACGTTCTTCGGGTTTTTGACTGGCTACCGTTGTTATATGTCGACAAATATTTCAAGGAAGGATTTAGAAGAAGGTGGCCAGTAACACTGCTTAATAAACTGATCGACGTCTGTTGGTCTCCTTGTCGTAAATTCATTTCACTAATGACTGCTCCTATGAGACAACACAGTACAAAGTTTTGACAGAAAAATGACGATTTGCTTTTACCCACACGTTGTTTGCACCGCCCCCACCAGGGCCGCGTTTGTAGATCTTTGAAAAAAGAAACGTGAGAAGTAGTACCCTTTGGGTGTTTTAACGGCACAATGGCTACTTTTTATATTAGATGATTGGCAGAGCCGCAATCACAAGATCAAATCTAGATGGATAGCTTTCCCAACTCACTTGCACTTCTTCATCGCTGTGTTCGCCTACTTTACAGTTTTTTCTATCAATACTATTTTCGATATCGTACCAGCCGTCTTCCTTTCTGCTCTCTCCTTCAAGCTAGGTCAAGATAAAAGTTCATTTTAACAATTAACCGGTCATATCTTCAGAGTTATGGACCAATGGATGGCGACTACCTTCGTCCAGTGACACGAAAAGAATCAATGGTTCGGGTAGGTAACATTCCTTGGTGGAAGGTGTGATTTGTTTTTCATTGCACACCCAATCTATATTCCTTAAGATGCTACGTTTTATGGTGAAAAAAAGAGATGTCTTTATTTTTCTGCGTCCGCGAATTCGGGGCCTTTGTCTATTTACCATCAGAGAGGACAACGATCACTTTGATTTAATACCAGTTTCAATGCTCGATATGTGGTCTGACGCTAAGAATAGTTTCGGCAAATATGTTTATTCAACGTGGACGTCACTTGTTCTTGTAGCCTTCGTCATATGGGGTAGATGTACAGTAAATTTTGGTTTTGGCAGCAGGATATAATATTTGGACTCATCGGTAACCTGCAGGGTCCGCAGGATTGATATACGTAATAGATACAATGTTTTCCATGCAGACTCTCTCCAATAATACACACACTGTTTACCAATACTACACTTGGTTTTCTGGGGAATTTATACTGTTAAGACAAGCCACATGGGTGAGACGCTAGAGTGGTGGCGGTAATAGGGTCATGTTTGTCGTGCTTTCTTGGTCACTTCTGGCTTCCTTTCTTTTTCATGGGGGTGCTATTGGAGTCGCTATAGGAACCGACATGATTGAAACATTTCTCGTGTGTCCTCTTTATCCTCATGCATCCGTGTGACCGCGTCTGTCCTGGTCTCTGGGGATAGAAGGGTTTTCATCATCGCCTTGAAATTTTTTTAAGTCTCTTTATCTGTTTCATCTATAGATTTATGGTGAAAGAGTTGAAAAGGTTGCCTGAAATTGCCGTACTGTTGTCATTTTTCAATTTCTGCTTACTCGGTACAATCCATCACTGATTGTATCTCCTTTTGTAACTGTGATCTCTCGGTGAGATAGGATTCGGAGGTAAATTAAGTGTCCGTTGTGTATACTTATGATGGAATTCCATCCGTAGTTTGTAGCTTTCGTTCTTTCATTAGATTACAAGGTACACGTATTAGGCCTATTCAAAAAAGTGGTCATTTTTTCTTAGCATGGTGCATTTTTAAAGGAGCCCATCAGCCGATCCAAACAAAGCAAGGGTCAACATGGGTAGAGATCCTCCACGGCACACCAGCATCTTTTGCTTTTGACTAATAGGTATGTTTTATTTTACCATTTTTCGAAGAACCATCCAATATTTTTCTACTCGATTTTATTTTATGCTGCTTGGACAAAGATACCGTACTTTTCAACACATTCACGCTACAATCTTCCATACTTTCTGAAGGGCTGTTTAAATGAGCTGTTCTAGCATCGATGGCTTGGATATCTTAAGTACCGCCACAATATCTCATGTTTGGCTCAATAACTGGGCAGTTACATTGTTATTCTTGTATTGGCGTCTTGCGAGGAGAGTGGTATGTATTTCTTGAGGGTGATATTTTGTTATTTACGGAGCTAATTCAACAAAGCTAATTTTCTGATGAAAAGATATTTATACCGGATGTCGTCTCCACTCATCGTTGGAACGTAGTACCAACTTCATGACTGACATCATTCGAAGTTGAGGTGTTTTAATAAACTAAATTGCAAAATTTATTCTATGGAGAAATCCAGGAAACGGTAGCATTTAGGAAGTACCTTGCACTGAACAGCATTGCAACTCTTTCTGCTATAAGCTAGTTTTTCTTAGCACTTTTCAGTTTTTGGGACTGCGTTTTCCTTGGCTATACCATGCCCGTGACACTCCCGCTCGTCTTTGATGGATGTATTTTGGGAGAATATTTGTATCTGGCGCATAATTGTAAGAGGGAAAGAATGATAACCCACCAAGAGAACATTGCCTACAGGTTTTAAAATGATTTTTGTTTGCTTTGAGTATCAAGTCTCAATTCTTTCACTTATAACAAGGACACTTTATGGCTTTTGTAATGGCTGGATTGATAAGGGATTTGAATGGTACTTTGGATTAATGGCATGTTGTGAGTGCATGTCAGTACAATGATACAGAGAAACAACATACATTTAGTTTGCCGGAAATTTCTCAGCGAGATAGGACCCTAATATATTTTGAATATCTACAATATTTATGTATATATTTCCCGTACACCTGTTCGAGAATTATATATATATATATATTATATATATATATATATATATATATATATATATATATATATATATATATATATATATATATATATATATATATATATATATATATATAATATATTTTGAATATCTACAATATTTATGTATATATTTCCGGTACACCTGTTCGAGAATTATACATATATATTATATATATATATATATATATATATATATATATATATATATATATATATATATATATATATATATATAGTTTTGCTTAATATTATACCAAAGTTCAAAACATTCCACCTAACATAGTCAAAGCTATACACTGTTACCCTTTCCCCTTCTGAGCAGAGTTTATATATCTAAATACACGTATGTGTTAATATACAACTGAAAGTCACTTAATAGCTTATAAAATCTATTAATTGTGCTTGTTATCCATAACTAGAACTATATGATTTCATTTATAGTACAGTTAATGGGACTTGTATATGTGGTGTCATTGTAGTGATGTGGCTGTCTATAGGACGCACGGTACTAATTCATTTTCCATAGAAAATATATGCAAACACCATGATCGTAGAAATTCAATAACTTAAAAGTTTTTAGTGCTCATGATTAGATCTATATTTATCAGTATAGAAGACATCTGCGTGTCATCTTATGTGTAGAAGAAAGGATATTCGCCGCGGCATGTTTTAGATATACATGTGTTTGAAACGTGTGCTATCAATTTCTCACCAAAGAGTCAGGTGCTCATTTTAGTAATGTGTGTTCTAAACTCAAGACTGTTAAATCATTATAATCCATCAATAAAACAATGTTTCTATTTTTCCACAAGCAACTAGAGTAATCCCTCAAATATACAAGTTAAAATTCTAATATTGGATGAAGAATATAATATATGTATATATTCATTTCCTTACAAGAGATACGCTGCACTAATGATGTCCTAAGCGGTTTAGTAAACTGGATTTCCTCTGACCCTTGTACCCTCTGTTCGATATTTGGATATTTATGTTGGGGTGTAAAGTCCGTCAACACAGTATCCAAAAATTAGCACGGTGAGGGCATAGGGTAGCCGCTTATTAAAGGACCTATCAAACTTAGCAAAAGCAATGTCGAATCAAACTGCATTAAACTAATATGGAAATTTTTTTTGTCTGAGATATTGCGAGTATTATAATCATTATGGCTTTATTTATCTGATGGACTAGATGAAACAACATCGTTGATGACATTTTACCTGGTACTTATCGTTTGATTTGTTAGTCACATGAGAACCCAATTATTGCAATATGCATGTCCATTACATCAGAGGTCCAGTAATCACCTGATAGCGACACTTAAACTACTTTCCAATATTGCTGAACATTCAAACTTATTGAATAAAAGTAGAATAATATTTGCGAAGAACGAAATGGCATTCGATTCACAATATATTTATTCTGGGAACAACGTTTAGAAAACTGATGCTGTTAAACCAAGTTGGAAGAAATCAGAAGTATTAAGAATATAGTACATGTTGAGGTAGGTTGTGTTTTATCATGTGAATTCGGCGGTGACATGGGTTTTCTGCTTGATAAATCTTGCTTTGCAGCGGCACATTCCACAATTACAGGTAAAATGTCAATGAGAAATTGTATGGAGGATTCATTACTACTGATAATACGAACAAAGTGTGTGTGCATGTGTGTGTGGGGAGGGGGGAAAGAGAGGGGTTTACAAACAAGTACATATTTGTAGTTTATGTTTGCTTATAAATAGCTTATTTCAATATAAGTATATTGGTATCATACAACCAGTGCTAATACTAACACACGATACATACTACTACTGCTATGCTACTACAAATACTACTATTTATAATAATAATAACGTCATAATGATATTTGGTTCATAATTTGAAAACTGTTCCTGTCTTGAGAAGGCAAATGTCCCGAAAAACTTCGTTTGTCTTGCCAAATGTGCAATTTGTGAAATGGTATATATATATATATATATATATATATATATATATATATATATATATATATATATATATATATATGTGTGTGTGTGTGTGTGTGTGTGTGTGTGTGTGTAAGTATGTATGTGTGGGTGGGTGGGTGGGTGGGTGTTGGTGTGGGTGTGTGTTTGATTGTGCTTGAATATACTTTTATGCAAAATATAGACCTATTGCCGAAATATTTTTCATATTTTTATTTCCTATATTTTAACTATGGAAATATTTATCCTTATATTTACATATGTGAAAATATAAGATTTATCATACTGCCAAGTGGCAGTTTAATGTTTGTGTATACAAACTTTGTATCTGCAACAACACACAATTTTGTTTAGAAACTATTAGTTTGTGAATTTGGACAAATAAATATAAACTGGCTAACATTTCAGGCAAGGCAATTAATCTTGGTGTCATTATTGCAAAATCGGACTTTAAATGTATTCAAAAAGGGTCAAATAGTTTACAAATGGCAACAATGTAATTTATTGCGACGAATTAGGTTAACTAAAAATACCACTTTCTTAAATCACATACATCTGTGTGGTCAGGCTATTCAAACAGTCACTTTACACATAGGGTATGAGATAGTGTGTGTTGCTGAAGAGTGATATTAATCTTGTAAACTTCTATTTTGGATCAAATGTGGTACTTAATTTTTAAAAAAAAACGTTCAGTTCTTCGTTAATACAAGATATAAATTAAGATCATGTTGTGCCAAAAGCTATATATTTTAACTCATATATCTTCGCCACCAGTTAAAATATCAAGTTTTGGGAACCACATAAAGAAATGTATCCGGCATTCACATAGCGAAAAGAAAATAGCTTCTAAATATTTCTCGTTTTACAGGTTTTAAAAATCATGATGCAGAAATCTGTCCTCATCAAGTAGCAAGAGTAAAAGAGAACGAAACACTAGTGATTACTGTCAAAATGAATGTTTCCAGCGTTTGGAGATATGTTCAGTTGTACGAGTATACATACTGGAATTTCTCTTTCATACACAGATCCATTGTAGATCACAACTGCACCGTCCGTTATATATATGGAATAAGACCTGCTGGTTACAATTTTACATGTAACCCAAATGAATCTATAAATTATACATGGGATCAAGTTCAGAGGGACATGAATGGTCACATCATTGATATTTATATCGTTTTTGATGCCAGACCTAGTATCTATACAACGATATTTTTTTCTGTCCAAGGCAAAGGTAATATTTACTCAGAGGATTTCATTCTTTATCTCTTCTGTCCTTTTTATACATATGGATCCCCTATATATAGGATAGCTAGATACTTGTATTACAGTATTCGTTGTCACTTCATTTCATTTATATCTCCAATTATTTGTTTATTGGATGCGTGAATAGGACCTGGTCCTTTTTTCATAAATATCTCAGATTTGATGTTTTTATATTGATGATTGCAAACTATGACACGGATTTGTATAAAGCTTTACTCTTTTATACCTGTGGTTAATCATTTTCTTTATTTTTCTTCGCATTTGTAACGCCACAATTGATGTCATAGCATTAGCTGAGTTTATGGCATTTGTTACGAGATTATGCATCTTTCAGTGAAAATGGTAACAAACGAAATGTCAGATGCCGGAAAATATCTTAAAATCATTTTCTCTAATCAGGAACATATTGTTAAATGAATCCTTAGGTATGATAAAAAATAACGTATATACCACTATTAAAACATCTCATGTAGCGTCTATTACAATCATCTTTTATATATATTCTATTAAAATATATTATATTAAATATAGCTTATATGCCATATATTACAATTAAATTATTACGTACTATTAAAAATAGCTCATGTACCCTATATTACAAATACCGTCGTCATAATCTATTGCAAATATCTGATGTACTCATTATTACAAATATTGGATGTAGCCTGGATTACAAATATCATTTGTAATTCTACTTTCAAATGTGGTAGATACCCTGTTTTACAAGGAACACGTAACGATCTTTAAAGATGTACACATTACCAACAATCAAGGTGTTCTATAATTCAAAAGTAAAACTAAAATTACTTTGCTAGTGTGAGGCTTAGAATTATTGCCGAAGATCACCAATACGCTTTAAACCATAGTGTTCATTTTAAATATGTATTATATAATCCCATTTTTAACATTTTCCTTCTGAGTAAGTTTAAAGTCAGGGATATGAATACATTATGTATATATATATATATATATATATATATATATATATATATATATATATATATATTATAAGGAACACGTAACGATCTTTAAAAATGTACACATTACCAACCATCTAGGTGCTCTATAATTCAAAAGGAAAACTTAAATCACTTTGCTAGTGTGAGGTTTAGAATTATTGCCGAAGATCACCAATACGCTTTCAACCATAGTGTTCATTTTAAATATGTATTATATAATCCCATTTTTAACGTTATCCATCTGATTAAGTTTAAAGTCAGGAATATGAAAGCATGATTATATATATATATATATATATATATATATATATATATATATATATATATATATATATATATATATATATATATATATATATATAGACGGAACGGAGCAGAATACAACAAATCCGGTCAGCACAACAATGTTTCCAAGGAATAGCTCAGCAGCATCCACCTCTATGGTTCCTACATCTCAGCTACCTCCCTCTTACGTTCCAAATCCTGGTAAGCAGGAACTGTCTATTATTGGTGTTTCATGTTTGTAGCACGGACATCATACTTTATAATATTTAATAGTTTTTAACTATCGTTTGGAATGTATTTGATAAAAACTATCAGCACTCGTCACCTCGTCATTATTTTCTTTTCATTCTCATGTATGTCGAAATGAACGAATTTTTCTTGTACGACAAATTGGTAGAATTATATAGCTCGATAGGAATTTAACCAATCAATTGATTTATTCAGGTGAGAATTGATGTAAAGAAAATATGAGTTTATCAGAGAAGGGTGAAAGATTGATCGACTACAACTAATGGATGAATTTTTTAATCGATACAATGATTAATAGTTAAGTGTTTTGCAGGTTTTGATATTAAGCTGTTTAATCAATGAAAATACGAAGGTGTTTTAAGATAGGTTGGTAAATTAGAACTATCAGCGAGTAATGTAGCAAGCACCATTATAAATCTTTTAGGTTTATTTCGCTTACGAAGAGAGACACATACCAGAAGAATGAAAACCCATAGAACATTAATTAATATTTGTTTCTATAGCCTCCAACCCATTTTCAAGTTTGTTTATTTATTTGGCATGCAATGCCACATTGTCTATGTTATGCTTATACATAGGAGAATGCTTACACATACTATCACAATAGTTAAAATGGAAACTTGGAAATTTCACAATTAATAATAGATTGTATTTATATAGTTTAACTTTAAATTTGAAAGAAGCTTTATAACAATTTGAATAGCATAAAGGATGATACGTATTCAAACGTCTTGAAAAATAATCGGAATTATCTCGAAATATCATATCGTGTTTTTCATTGCATATGCCGTTTACAAACACAGATTCATTTAAATGACCAGCCACGTGTGCGCGTTAAGTGTTTGTGTATTTTGGCTTTGTTTCTAACGTAGGTTTAATTTGATTGTCCTAGCGATACGATGTCTTTGTTTCAGCAGTCGATAGTGATATCTAGCTCTGTAATATGCAAAGAAACTTTACAGATTTTGATCAATATGGTTGTTAACTTACTAATTGTTATTTTTCGGCAATCTTCTTGTAGGCTATACTTTATTTATTTATTATTTCTTTATTTATTTTTGATAACATTT
Source organism: Unio pictorum (assembly GCA_030141615.1). Lineage (NCBI taxonomy): Eukaryota > Metazoa > Mollusca > Bivalvia > Unionida > Unionidae > Unio > Unio pictorum. Next base: position 10,405,787 of record JARLTB010000021.1, read on the forward strand.
GTGAAGGCATCACTTTCTGCAGATACGTTTCCATGGTAATATTTTCATTCCAGAGTCACCAGCTATCAATTTGAAACAAAAAGAGCATTCCTAGTTTTAATAATACATTGTGACTGCATTCATTCAGACTTCAACCTGCACTCGGTATTCTTGCAATATATTAATTGACAAATCTTAGAAGAATTACTGATTATCAAATTGTACAGGGAAATATTTCGATGCCCACTTGTTTATTTAGTGTATATTGTTTGTTCGTATTATATCACAATGTCTAATATTATTAAATATGAATAATGTCTAAATGATTTCTGTCATAATTAACCTATATCATGACAAAAGTTGGTCTCAAACATCCAACTAATACACTAAACACCTACGGAAAGTGAATGTATTCAGATAGACTGATCCCATTCCATGTAACTGGGATAACATAAAGCTATAAATCATCTCTTGATGGCATGCGAATATAGTGAGATAATTAATAAAAGAATATATGATGTAATCTTAAAGCATAAGAATTTAACGGGATATGATCGAATCTTTATTGAGCATTATAAAATGAAATCCACCATTATTTTAGTGTGTGAATTAAGATAAGTATGCAATTCCGTTGTCAGATCTGCACGTGACGGACTTTAAAATGACGATTAATATCCCATATATTTAACATTTTGAATTTTAAATGCAATATGCTTCCGTAACATTTTGTACAAAAAATATCGAAAATACACCTAAAACTTGTCTTCAGTTCAGGAAACTCCTTAGAGACAAAACTTGTGCATCACTATTAAAATTATCCAATTAAATTTGATACGGGATCTTGCAGTGTTATAAAAGACAAAGAAAATATAACGAAATATGCAATATGTCAATGAGACATGCACAAATGATTTATAAATAACATTTATATATATTTATATATAATCCTGAAATAATTATTAACTGTATTTAATACAGTTGGAGTAAATAATCAAACAATTGTAAAACATACTATGAGGAGCGAAATCAAATTATCAATATACATCTGTTTGAGATATGATTGAAAGAAGAAGAAAAGATCACCAGTTCCCATCTCCAGACACATCTATATATGACCAATAATAAATTGGCAATTTGATCGATGTGTATTGTATTATACAAGTCCGTATGCAAGTGTGTGTTATATATTGTGGAGAATGCAGACCACAAACAAAGCTATATATTACACATTGGATGTCACCCTGCCAGTAGGCAGATAAATTTGATCATGAGTATGTATTGTACAAGAAACTCGCTTGCCTTTTTTTCTTTTTCAGGAAACCGATCCTTAAAAGCAGTGTCAATTCTTTTATTTTGAGTTGTAAATGAAATATATTATATATAGTCTCGCAAACTGCAAGAATAAATTTCTGATCCGGGAACTCGTTTCACGTAATCTAAATGTATCACATGATTTCAAAACAATCGAATTATTTGTTTATTGGATGCGTGAATAGGACCTGGTCCTTCTTTCATAAATATCTCAGATTTGATGTTTGTATATTGATGATTGCAAACTATGACACGGGTTGGTATAAAGCTTTACTCTTTTATACCTGTGGTTAATGATTTTCCTTTTTATTCTTCGTATTTGTAACTGCCACAATTGATGTCATATCATTAGCTGAGTTTATGGCATTTGTTACGAGATTATGCATCTTTCAGTGAAAATGATAACAAACGAAACGTCAGATGCCGGAACATATCTTAAATCATTTGCTCTAATCAGGAACATATTGTTAAATGAATCCTTAGGTATGATAAAAAAATAACGTATTTACCACTATTAAAACATCTCATGTAGCGTCTATTACAATCATCTTTTATATACCTTCTATTAAAATATATTATATTAAAATAGCTTATATGCCATATATTACAATTATCTTATTACGTACTATTACAAATAGCGTAAGTGCCCTATATTACAAATACCGTCGTCGTAATCTATTACAAATATCTGATGTACTCATTATTACAAAAAGTGGATGTAGCCTGGATTACAAATATCATTTGCACTCCTTCTTACAAATGTGATTGATAGCCTCTGTCTTATAAGGAACACGTAACGATCTTTAAAAATGTACAAATTACCAACCATCAAGGTGCTCTATAATTCAAAAGGAAAACTTAAATTACTTTGCTAGTGTGAGGTTTATAATTATTGCCGAAGATTACCAATACGCTTTAAACCATAGTGTTCATTTTAAATATGTATTATATAATCCAATTTTTAACATTTTCCATCTGAGTAAGTTTAAAGTCAGGGACATGAATACATGATTATATATATATATATATATATATATATATATATATATATATATATATATATATATATATATATATATATAGACGGATCGGAGCAGAATACAACAAATCCAGTCAGCACAACAATGGTTCCAAGCAATAGCTCAACAGCATCCACCTCTATGGCTCCTACATCTCAGCTACCTCCTTCTTACGTGCCAGATCCTGGTAAGTGGCAACTGTCTATTTTTGGTGTTTCATGTTTGAATGTACGAATTTTGTCTTGTACGACAAATGGGTGGAATTATAGGAATTTAACCAATCAATTGATTTATTCAGGTGAGAATTGATGTAAAGAATATATGAGTTTATCAGAAATGGGTGAAAGATTGATCGACTACAACAAATAGATGAATTTAATAATCGATACAATGATTAATAGTTAAGTGTTTTGCCGGTTTTAATATTAAACAGTTTAAGCGAAAGTGTGTTAAGATCGGCTGGTGAATTAGAACTATCTGCGAGTAATGTAGCAAGAACCATTGTAAATCTTTTAAGTTTATTTCGCTTACAAAAAAAGACACGTACAAGAAGAAGGAAAACCTGAAGAACCTATCAACATTCATCACCTCTTTATTATCTTCTTTGTATGTATGTCGACATTGACCAAGTGTTCTTGTATGATGAAATTGATGAATTATAAGGTCGATAGGGATATAACCAATAAAATTATTACATAAGATGTTGATTGAATAAAAAATATATGAGTTTATAAGAAGTTGGAGGGAGATAGATCGACTACAAGAAATGGATGAAATATTGATCGATACGAAAATTAATAATTAGGTGGTTTGACGCTTTTGATAATAAACAGCTCAATTAATACAAGGAAGAAAGTTTGTAAACATCAGTTAGTGAATTAGAACTATCAGACAGTAATGCATCAATCACCATTATAAATCTTTTAAGTTTATTTCGCTTACATAAGCAGACATATAAAAGAAAAACAACATAAAGCACTAATTAATGTTTCATTCTATAGCAGTTAACCCATTTTCAAGTTTGTATATTTATTTAGTAAGCGAGGTCACATCTTCTTCGCTATGCATATGCATTGGAGAGTACAAACACATTCTATCAAAATAGTTAAAATGGCAATTTGGAAATCTCACAATTAATAAAAAATATTGTATTTATATAGCTTGACTTTGTTGAAAGGAAGCTTTATAACTATTTGTATAGCATGAGTGATGACACTTATTCAAACATCTTGAAAAATGATCAGAATTATTTCGAAATATCAAATCATGTTTTCCGTTGCATCTACCTTTCACAAACACAGATCAACCTAATTAATTGTGTACTTTGGCCTTCTAACGTAGGTTTAAAAATTAAGACGTATCGTTAAAATGTCTGTATTGTGGCAGTTGATATTGATATCTAGCTCTGTAATATGCAAAGAAACTTTACTCATATTGACCAATATAGTTGTTAACCTACTAATTGTTATATTTTTATAATCTCCTGGTAGGTTATACTTTATTTATTTATTGTTTATTTATTTATTTTATTTTTGTATTTATGTATTTATTTACATAGGTGAATATGAACTACATCTGGAGTTTGATCTGAAAGTCGAAATGGAATACAATGAAACGTATAAGGACAAAACCTCCCCTCAGTTCCAGCATTTGGCCAAAATCTTCAGTATTTCTGTAAGTGTTAGTTCAATATATGTAGACGTATATCACGTTTGGTTTAACTATCAAAAGTTGTGTCAAACTGAATGCAGAGGAGCAGTGTGTATTTAATCTTGACGGAAAATAAAAAGTAGGATGACTAGAAGCCGAATGACCTACACTCATGTCCTCCGGCTCATCTGGGGGTCTACTCTATGAAAACAATGTATGGACTATGTAAATATTGATGGCATTTGAGTGGTCAAACTGATATAAAATGTCATGTAAAAAGCTGAAAGTTGAAATATTAATGCCGCAGTACCTCAGTTTTAAATTTAGTTTTACAATGGTCAGTTTACAATGATCAGCTGTAGAGTGGTAAGTTTTGCAATGGTCAGTTGTACAATGATCCCATCAAAAATATTAATTGTGAAATGGCAGAGTTTACCATGCTTGCAAACTAAGCTTTACAATTGTACAATGGGCGTTTTTGTGCACTGATGAGTTTTAACAGGGCCAGTTGTACACAGATTTACAGCAATCACTTCCCCACTCACAGCATGATATTAGCAACTTTGACAAAGATCGTTCTAATTTTCAATCATCAGTTTTACAAGGATCACGTCTACAATGGACCGGTTTCTAATAAATATTTTTTCAGTGATCACGTTTACACTTATCTGTCGTCCGATGTCTAGCACTAGGCATCATGCCGCAGTCATGTAGCGTCACGTTCTCTAAATAATTATAGATTTTATGGAAACAATAATAATGAGTTATGTATATGGCTAGTTTTTATGTATTCTAAAATAACACTAGTCTTAAAGTCTACTAAAATACGGATAATTTTCTTGTATTCTAAAGTACGGACAGTTTTTGTATATTCTAAAAAAATACTAGTCTTAAAGTCTACTAAAATACGGATAATTTTCTTGTATTCTAAAGTGCGGACAGTTTTTGTGTATGCTAAAATACGGATAGGTAATTTATTAGGCTTTATAAATCCTGCATACAACCGGAGAGAGAGACAGCATCGCTTTTGCGACCTGAAACATTAGAACTCTGGCGCAAATGGGAAGACTCTATAGGTTCAAACATGAGCTGGAACCCTACACATGGCACATTCTGGCACTCTGTGAAATCAGAGAACAGCTAATTGAAGATGGGCATATCTTCTACTATATTGGAGAGTTGGACTAGTCCATAATTGGAGGTAGCTTCCTTGTAAACAAAGCCAATAAGGGATTTGTGCTTGAATTCCGCACCATATCTAACAGAATCATTGCCATTCTCCAATCATGATGCTGACAAAATAGAGGATGTTTACAACTAACCCAAGGGTATTCTTATCATGGTACGTAAAAATACATTCTCATCATCCAAGGATACTGGAATGCCGAAGTTGGCAAAGATGCTCTAAAAGACTGGAATGAACTTTATGGACCTTCTTGCCATAAGCTTACCAATGAAAGAGAGAGACGGCTGTTCGACTTATCATGCTACAACACCCTGGTACTAGCCAACACCCTGAGCCAGCATAAAACTTCACGGTGCTGGACATGGCACGTACCAAATGGGACCAATCATAACAAAATCGACTACATACCGGTTCAAAACCGTTAGCGTTCTGGCACCAAAAGATCAAAAACAAAGACGTTCCCAGATGTTAATGCTGGGAGTGATCACAAACTCGTGGTTATGAACGTCCGAGTGACGCCGAAGTAAATCAGCAAGCCAAAGAACATTGAACAACTCAAGGACCCTAACATCTGCAAGTCAATCCGAGCCACAATTGGAGGAAAAAATACTTCTTGTAATAGATGTTGATGTTAAAGTGATGAAACACACTTTCAACACAGTCATGACAACAGCTGCTAATGACATCATTGTGCTACATCGCTCAAATTTGAAACCTGGGTTGCTGAAAAGATTCTGAAGTTGTGTGATACTCGAAGGGTTCTCAAAAATACCAGATACACAACTGGGGCAAAATAGTACAGCGAAAAATCATGAATATTAGAAAATATTTGAAGAAAGCTAAATAAGATTTGATTGAACAAAAGTGCACATAAATAGAAAGCAGTCTGGTAAAGAATAAATGCAAAAATACATTCCAAATTGTGAAAGAACGCACCAGACAGAAGCAAACAAGAGTCAGTATCATTCAAGACGAGCATGGAAAATGTCTCACAGAAGCTAGTGACATTGCAGAGAGAAGGACTGAAAAAAAACCTACAATCATCAGTCCATAAGGGGCTTAGAGGTGCTTGAAGTTACCAACTCCATAAATGTTTTTATTATTTCCCCATTATCATAGACGAGGTAGAGTCAGCAATAAGAATGGGGGGGGGGGGGGGTCAGTGATAGAGCTACTAACAAAAATCTGCAACAAGATCTAGCAGTCAAGAAAATGGCCAACAAAGTGAACCCAGTCAATGATAATAACACTCCCCAAAAAGGCAATATCCAACTGTGACAAAATTTAGGACTATCATAATGCTAAACAGGTGATGCTAAAATCATCTTAAACAGACTGAAACCACAAGCAGAAGAAAAAATGCTGAACAACTCGCAGGGTCCTGGAGTGGACGAAGCACAACAGAACAAATATCCATTCTCAGAGTTCTGTGTGAAACGTACTAGCAGCATCAACAAGACATCTATCATGTGTTCATAAATTTTTAAAATGCCTTTGACAGAGTGTGGCATGCGGCATTGTTGGACACAACGAAGAAGTACAAGATAGGTTACATGTTGACCAGTACCATCGCACAGCTGTATGCTAATGCTGCCAATGCAGTAATTGATCTTGGTTGTGTGGGGTGAATGGTTTCAGACAATAGCTGGAGTACGTAAGGGCTGTCTCCTGTCACTCGCGCTTTTCAAAATCTGTTTAGAGAAAATAATGAGCAAAGCTCTGGAAAACCACTGTGGGGCAGAAAGCATTGGAGTGCGTAACATAGCCAACCTCTGCTTTGCAAACAACATTGATGGGTTGGCATGCATTGAACACGAGCTTGCCATCTGATTGAAAAATCCTGGATGAAACATCTTCAAGTTTTGAAATGGATTTAAACACTGAGACGACAAACCTGATGACAAATAGTGGCAAACAAATGACAGCAAAGATTAAAGTCTAAGAACAGGAACTGAAAACAGTGAGCCAGTTCAAATATCTTGGTTTCATAATCAACGAAGAGGCATCAAGAGCAGAAATTGTGTCACGAGCAGCACAAACACCGGCAGTTATGTCAAAAGAAAGACACATCTGTAGAGACAAGAATATCTGTCTGAAAACAAAATCAGACTTTTGAGAGCAGTAGTCGTCGCGTTATGTTTGTTTTCATGTGAGGCATGGACCCTAATGCCAGAATTACAACGAATAATCCAGGCACTTGAAATGAGATGCTTGAGAACCATCCATTGGCATCTCTTACATGGACTACATCACAAATGAGGAAGTGCGAAACATCATCAGGCACAAAGTAGACCAATATGAAGACCTAGAAATCTAAAATGATATGGCCATGTCACTAGGGCCAACAGTCTATCCACACTAATACTGCAGGGAAGCGTCCAGTGTTGCAGAAGGAGAGGTAGACAGAGAACAAAGTGGACTGAAAATATCACAGAATGGACAAGGAAACGTTTTGCGGTGACACAAGCATTGGCACATGTTTGAGACAAGTGGAGGGAACTGGTCAGATGTTCGGCAGCACAGTGCCTTAACGACCACGCTAGGTCAAGAGACATGATGATGATGATGATGATGATAAATCTTAAAGTAAGGACATACTAAAAAGGTATTTTTATTTTCAGCTAACAGAAGTCTTCAAAAACATCACGGGTTTTAAATCAATCGACATTTTACGATTCAGGTAAATACTTTTAATTTTTATAAACCCCTATTTTACATAGTTATAATGTTTCATTATAGTGTGGCACCCCTTGTTTACTTGTTTTATGGCTCTGTATGAGATTCAGTTGAAAGCAGGTACGCTACAAAAACGAAAGGAACAATTTACGTACGTTGGCGATCCCACTTTTAAAACAAAGAAAAAAAAAACAGATTTGCTTCAGATAGGACAGATTCCATAATATATTTTGAAACGAAAATTTAAAATTCAATAAAAATATTTTCTTTTTATTATTGCCATAACTTAACGATTTTTTTAAAATTTATATATCTTTTTTCTGTCTACTGATATTTATTTTATCACAGGCTATACCTTCAAATATCTCTCTCTCTCTCTCTCTCTCTCTCTCTCTCTCTCTCTCTCTCATTCTTCTTCTGTCTCTGTCTCTCTGTGTGTGTCTCTCTCTCAAGTTTCCCCAGAGTTTCATGGATAATGACTTGCGTTTTGATTATTCTGCAAAACCATTGAGATTTTTATATGTTTATCTCTATATCAGGCTTATTACGACCCAAGTATATGAAGGATGCATTCAAAACCATCTGACAAATTCGACGATGCTATGATAACATATGTGATGAATTAGCTACATATAAATACCTCAACATACATATTTTAGCTATTAATATATATTTCATTACAAAGCAACCTCATTAGCAAGTATTATAACATTTTAATTAAATTAATTGTGAAACTATTTTAATTTTTCTGCATTATCTTTTATTTGTAGACCGGGCTCAGTCCATGTTGATTACTTATTAAATGTGTTCGGTAATGTTGATGTTGCCACGGTTACAGAGGAAATCAGATCTAACATTGTCAGCAATTTCACTAGTATCGCCGGGGTGCCTGTTAACACAGCATATACCCATGACTCCATGAAAGGAAGACTGGGTAAATGTTAATAAATTATTAATGATTCCATGAGTAAATGCATAAAAGACTTGGAAATGTGAATATATTATCAATAATTACATGCATAAAAGACAGGATAAATATCAATATATTATAAATAATTCCATGCATAAAAGACTAGGTAAATTCTAATAAATATTCAATGATTCCATGAAGAAAGGACTGGGAAATTGTCAATAAATTCTCAATAAATCCATGCATTAAAGACTGGGTAAATATTAATAAATAATAAATGATTCCATGCATAAAAACATGGGTAAATGTTAATACATTATCATAATTTGCGTGCAATTGAAGACAGATATACGTACTCATTAAAAAAAGCAGAAAACACACACACACACACACATATATATATATATATATATATATATATATATATATATATATATATATATATATATATATATATATATATATATATATATATATATATATATATATATATATATATATATATATATATATATATACTAGCAAGTAACCGGCATGCGTTGCAATGCCACTCAAAGAAATAAAATCGGATATTGCAATCTATCGTATGAGCGATGAGTTTCTGAGACTCGCTGAACATCACCATTTGTGCGATGAAGAATTATATCACGCGAGTTAAATTCTTCGCCAACTATAACGATCGCCACTTCATCAATTGTTGGTGCATTGTACTGTCTTTCGTGTTGGCCGACAGGTGTTTTGTCTGCTCTAACTACAACTTTGTAGTCATCAGTTGGCATTTGTTCAAGGGCAGTTCTGAACAATCGAATTAATTCGTTGTGCTGATCGAATAAAGTTTGTAATGCAGCGACTATTTCTCGTTTAGTGCCCATATTGGATTGACAACGTTGATCGATTTGTTCAGGAGTATTTCCCATGAAATAAATTTGAAGAAATTTGTGATTTGCGTTCGGCAGTGGTAGTTGATACTGCACGATGCTAAATTTGCCCTTGCACTTTAAATGTTGGCATGTAATTCTCGCGCACGATATTTGTTGCACAGAACGATGTCATTTGGAAACATGAATTGTACTTCCGTATGTTTGCCAAGAAATGTTTCGATTGGGTTGTGTCACCTGATACCAACGTTGATAATGGTTCGGGTGGTGAATGTAATTCTGGCAATTTCACTTTTCCACCCGCGCAGCACATTCCCGGTGTTTCATTCTTAAATTTGAGGGCATTGCTTTACACGCATAATTTATCCATTTTTCCAATAAGCACACTTGGATGAAGACTGTAATTATAATTAGCATTGTAATGGAATGCACTAAGATTTAAATCAGCATGCATTGTTCGTCTGAATTGAGCAGTGCGAACTCGAACGGTTTCCAATCTTGCTTCCCGTTGCTCGTCTGTTTCAGATGATCGGGCTTGAGCAGTGCGAACTCGAACGGTTTGCAATCTTGCTTCCCGTTGCTCGTCTGTTTCAGATGATCGGGTTTGAGTAGTGCAAACTCGAACGGTTTCCAATCTTGCTTCCCGTGCTTGAGGTGTAGATGGACCAATAGCTTTTCGTTTAGGTGGCATAATTGATTTGACAGCGAAAGTAATGCTTTGTAACGACTATTACAAATTCACACCGCGATTGTTTAACGTAACCAAGGCACGAACCAAACGTAACTAAGTAAACATGACGTACACCGATTATGAATTTCATACAGCTGTTGATTTACGTCATCATAGTTTCAGCCAATCCAGACCGTGTTCGATCACGTGACGTATTTAAGGCGCCTACTGTTCGATCACGTGACGTACAAATTCACACCACGATTGTTTGACGTAACCAAGGCGCGAACCAAACGTAACTAAGTAAACATGACGTATCTAAGGCGCCTACAGTTCACACCGAAGACACGCGAAATTAGGTATCGCTACAGACCGTGTTCGATCACGTGACGTATCTAAGGCGCCTACTGTTCGATCACGTGACGTATCTAAGGCGCCTACTGTTCGATCACGTGACGTATATAAGGCGCCTACTGTTCGATCACGTGACGTATCTAAAGGCACCTACTGTTCGATCACTTGACGTATCTAAAGGCGCCTACTGTTCGATCACGTGACGTATATAAAGGCGCCTACAGTTCACAGCGAACACACGGTAAATGTCGTAAAAACACATTTGTTAATTGTTACAATTTTAATGGTTGTACTAATTCAGAAACCTTCGCGGGCGTGCGCAGAACAACTCACCAAAGTTTTATCACAATCGGATTAACGGTATAGGAACGCATACGACACAAACAAACAAACATTCAGTTTTATATATTAGATATATATATATATATATATATATATATATATATATATATATATATATATATATATATATATATATATATATATATATTAGATAGATAGATAGATAAAGATTGCGTACTGTATAGTTAATATTTGTATAGACGTCACACATGTTATCAAGCTACAAAGCGAATATTTAGATACATTGCATTTGCTTTCATTGGTCGATGTAATGTATATTTCCATTGGACATAACGCAACCATGTGATCAAGCAAAGATGTATTTTGTTCTGTATAAAATAAGTGAACACCTTTATACCAATTTCGCAAAGTAATTAATGTAACAATGAAATAGAAGGCTTACACACTGCGTGTCACTATAAGAATTACAAATGTTGGGTTTGTATTGTAGTTTGGACATTATTCAAACTGATTATGTGAAAATCAAATAACAGATCTTTGTAATTTTGTTCTCAAAATAAAACATGCTCTCTGCCTAAATATGAGAACATGTTTGGGAAACTCGCTATAAATGGATTTAAAACTATATATACTATTCGACCTCTCTGTTGGCCAAGTGGTTAGAGTGTCTGCGTAAGGTCGTGGGTTCGATCCCCAGTCGAGTCATACTAAAGACTTACACAATTGATACTAATAGCTGCCTCGCTTGGTACTCAGCATTAAGAGGTTCGTGTTGTGTCTGGTCGGCCTGGTGTCAGGATAATTTGACAGGGTTGGACATTATACCACATGTCTTTAGCATGATGCCCCAGTGCTAGACATAACTATAAGATACCTCAATACAGACATCGTATATATATGACTGAAATTGGTTTAAAGCTACGTTCAAAATCATAATCACACACACACACACTATTGATTTAGGTTTGTGTGAAAGGTGGTTAAAAAATTAACAATATGACAATTTGACATAGTCTTACAACCTAAGACACTGAAAGTTACGATGCGGTGATGGGAGTGGGGTGGGTGGGTGGTGGATATATAGTCCAGCGCCTCCATCATCGCAATTTTTGGGGTCCATGTAATGCATTGTTTGATTATTGGACACCCATAAATATAACCATTTAGTGTTAATTTCGTTTCCATCCTGATCATAGAAGATGTGAAGAAATGAAAGTTGTTACCCTCGAGTTTGGAAAATAATGAATCAGCCAAACCACAATGAATTTATGAATTCATTAAATTCAAAAATCATCGTATGTCAACAGAAAAAACCGATACATCTTTTATTTCAATACCGATCTTCAACTCAGAACACTTGTGTCACTTTAGATAAAATATTTAGACCATGTCGTGGATTGTTCAAAACTTTATTTTGGCTAATAGTTTTGAAATAACTTGTTTGGTTTTGATGTAGTTATTCCGTTATTGGTAAATCCAGCACTGTTTTATAAATAGCTATCTAGCAGAAGACCTCAATAACAATTCATAAAGACCTCAATAATAGTGAATAAGCCCTTAAAACCTGCAGGAAATATCTTTAATAAGCAAATTAAAAAATAAAATAATTAATACCAATTAAAAGAATACAATTATAAGAATTAATGTTTTATTTTAGTTTATCGAGGTATAACCCATTTTTTGCCCACTCACAAAGCCTATATGACAACGTTTTGGTGTTATTTGCTTTGTGAGTCGGCATCTGACAGTTTATAACACGATATCACGTTAAATTGTGAATAATTAAATATATTTAGACCCTATCAAGCTTTTTCGTGGATATTTTGCTATATTTAGACAATATCATGCTGCATAGTGAATAATTAACTACACATGAGCCTTTTAATGCTTCACAGTGAATACTTATCTACACTTGCGCCCTGTCATGCTTCATAGTGAATACTTATCTACACTTGCGCCCTGTCATGCTTCATAGTGAATAATTAACTACACATGCGCCCTATCATGCTTCATAGTGAGTAATTTAACTAAACGTGCGCCCTTGCATGCTTCATAATGAATATTTAACGACATGTGCGCCATATCATGCTTTTTCATATGAATATTTAACCAGACGTGCGCCATATCATGCTTCATAGTGAATATTGAACCAGACGTGCGCCATATCATGCTTCATGATGAATATTTAACTACACGTGCGCCCTGTCATGCTTCATAGTGAATATTTAATTACATGTGCGCCATGTCATGCTTCATAGTGAAGTTTTAACTACACGTGCGCCCTTTCATGCTTCATTGTGAATATTTAACTACATGTGCGCCACGTCATGATTCATATTGAATATTTAACTACATGTGCCACATGTCATGCTTCATAGTGAAGTTTTAACTACATGTGCGCCATATCATGCTTCATAATGACGTTTCAAGCACATGTGCGCCCTGTCATACTTCATAATGAATATTTAACAACATGTGCGCCATTTAATGCTTCATGGTAAAGTTGTAACTATATTTATATCAGAGTCTTATAATATGTCATGATATAAAGTGAAAACTTAGCTATTTTTATACCAGAGTCACGCATGATTACTTACAGTCAGCATATTGAATGGTGCAAAGGTTAATTTATTTCGAGTAATGAGAGTATATTGTCCATAATTCAATGCTTTCATACACTTTTCAGACAATATGAAGACAAGAGACAAATGTTCCCTCGCATCAACATATTTATGTCCGTTTGGATACTACTGTAAGCCAGCAATTGCGTCCACGTCAATCATTTTGTGTATAGATCGCTGCAACTCCTCTGTGTGTCAGAACAATGGGGAATGCTATATTGGACATCACAGTCATGATGCCCAATGCAGGTACAAGAGCATATCACATCCGAAAATACTAGATAAGCAAATATTTGCAAGGAAATAAATGTATGTTTAGCAGTCTTTATCGGTTAGAATTGCCTCACAAAACCAACGTAAAGCAATTTTTGAACCATTATAACAATGCATCTATCTAATGGATATTGTTTGATGAAATCAAATGAAACCAACATTCTCACAATCCTTACATGCATACATCTTAAATGTACATTTTATTTATGTGTGTGCTTGTGTGTGTAAACATATGTTGCAGAAAATATACTTGTATTCTTTGCCAAGCGTAAGGTCTTTATTGTTTTACACACTTTTTGAACAGGAAATTGCATTTAGGATTTAACTGCTGCTACAAATGATGATGATACTAATACTATTACAAATTCTACTAAGAAGAAGAAGAAGAAGAAGAAGAAGAAGAAGAAGAAGAAGAAGAAGAGGAAGAAGAAGAAGAAGAAGAAGAAGAAGAAGAAGAAGAAGAAGAAGAAAAAGAAGAAGAAGAGGAGGAGGAAGACGAGGAAGACGAGGAAGACGAAGACGAAAAAGAAGAAGAAGAAGAAGAAGAAAAAGAAGAGGCAGAAGAAGAAGATGAAGAATTCATCTGCATATTAAGTCTATTCTGAAATTTGAACTATAGCATGATTCACTTGACGTATTAACTAAAATAAGGTGAACTGCTTGTTTCTCTAAAGGAATGGAAACGTTTTGAGAAACTTCAATACAATGATGTCCCATTGATCAGTATACAATATAACATACGGTGACTCTCGTGGCTTTAATATCAATAGCTAAAGAAAAATAATTATTACATACGTTAACAGAACTACAACGATCTGGAAAAGACGTATCAAGATCACTACACTTACCTAATGGAGTGTTACATTCAGGACAATCTGAGACTAACGGTGTTTTATATTGTCCTTCATTGAATGTTTCATCCATGCTTGCTAGCTTTGTCTAGAAAATTATGAAAAACATTCAAATCAAACGTTCTAGCCATTGATGACAACGCTGACAGTAACGATCGCGTTTATATCCAATTTCCCATTCGAAAGGCAGAAGAAACGCTTGTGAACTTTCTGGGAATTTGTTGTTTCAAAAGAGTTATTATTAAGCAAACAAAGATTTAGTAATGGCACCTTAGTCATAATTAGGTATGATGTCGATCCCGATTTCCATTATAATTGTCCACAGCACGCAAATCCATAAACCGTATGGTGCTCTTCGAATGTTTGTATTCTGAGAACAACACAAGTGACTAAGCGCTTAAAATGTCATTTAAATCCATTTTAGAAAAGCTTCACACATTACACTGTTGCTGAGAAATTGCATTTAAAAATCTAGTTTTATACATTCAGGTGTGGTTTCTCAGAAAATGTTGTGTATTCTGGTCAGAGATGTGAGATAAAGACGGGAGTAGTGACAGAAAAGGAGAGGAATCTTTATCTTATCATCGCATGTGCAATTGTAGTCGGGATTCTTCTAGTGTTCATCTCAACAGTGTGCGTCATAAACCGGAAGCGTAACCGACTTAAGAAAAGGCTTACAATTAGTCACGTGTAAGTAATGTAACAACGAATACAAATAAAAATATTTAAATCGGTGGAAACGATTGCGTATTGTATAGTGTTTGGGCATCAATTAACCATCAATTGGAATAAACATTAAGTTTAATGTCAAGTATTACACGTTACAAATCCAAAGAATACTTGTTATGGGGACTTCTGCACAGACACCGGTAATATATGCAGTCTTATTATAGAACTCGTAACACAAATGAATACACATATACAAAGAGAAGTGTTGATTTGCAAGTGTAATAGGAAACCATACAAAACATGAATGATGCATGCAAAGTTCTAATTTTAGTGTTCAAAAGACCAAACTTGAAATCATGGTATTTAATTGAAACGGTTCAACGATGAGGAGAACGAAATGGCGTTAGGAATTTGACCCATTTTCCCTCCCCCTAACTTAATTTGTAAAATGAGTAGTAATTTAATGATATCATGTTGTCAGAGAATCAATCCAACTTTTATTCAGGACAAAAGTTTCCCTCAATTAAAATTAAAAGATTTGAACGAACCTTATTGTGTAATTTCTACTTAAAAAACTAGCTGTCATCAGACAATGGCAAATTGATACAATCAAGAATTAACGATTATCAAGAAACAAATATATACAGAGTAACGTTTGTTTTGAAAATGTCGAAGCTTTCTGAAGTTTTTACATAATAATTGCTTTACAATGTCAGTATCAAAACTCTATATCTAAAATGCAGTTTGCATCTGGATGAAATGCACAAAAGGTCTAACAATGGTGTCCCAGCTATGGATGAGCGTTACGTCATCAGCCTTAATCCAGCTTTTGGAAGATATCCGGAAGGATACTGTGGTGGAAGGGTAAGTCACGAAGCGGTGGAGCGATATGGTTAAAGGTTTATAGGCTTGTGCAGATGGCTAATATTCGCACAATGTAGTAGCTTAAGTACAAATCTCAACCAAGATTAAATCAGAGGACAGGAACTGGAAACAGTGGGCCAATTCAAATATCTTGGTTCCATAACCACGAGCGATCAAGAGCAGAAATTTTGTCACGAGCAGCACAAACAACGACAGCTATGTCAAAGCTAAGACCCATCTGGAAGGACAAGAACATCTGTCTGAAAACTAAAATCAGACTATTGAGAGCTCTATTTCATCTCAATCTTTCTGTATTCATGTGAGGCCTGGACCCTGACAGCAGAATTACAACGAATAATTCAGGCACTTTAAATGAGATGCTACAGAACCATCATTGGTATCTCTTACATGGACGACATCACAGAATAGACCAGGAAACGTTTTGCAGAGACACAGACATTGGCACATGATCGAGTCAAGTGGAGGGAACTGGACAGATGTTCAACAGCACAGTGCCTCAACGACCACACTAGGCCAAGAGACTAATGATGAATGAAATGATGAGTAGCTTAAGTACTAAATACATTATAATTTAAATGAATTATGAGCAAACGCAAAGATTATTTGTTTGTGTATTTAGGAATGCTGTGCACTGTTTAAAAGCTTATATGAACTGAGTATGACTTAAAGATCCATAATTTTGATGCATTTCAAATCAGACCATATTTGTGTCTTTCTACGTTTCCAACTCTCCCTCTCTCTCTGGGAATTTTCATCTGTCTTCTTTCAGACAGGTACATGAAACTTAAATGACATGTCATTGTTTCAGGGTGTTTTGTAAATGTATGCCACTGCTGTAACTTGTTATATACCCTAATGCCATAATCAAAGGCACAGCGTAAACAACAATTCTGAATTTAATTGACTTAAATTAAATTTTTTAATCTACCAAAACTATAACTATTCACGATCTCGCTCTATTATTTTATCATTCAGTCTTATCTATCTATCTATCTATCTATCTATCTATCTATCTATCTATCTATCTATCTATCTATCTGTGTGTCTGTCTGTGTGTCTGTCTATCTATCTATCTATCTATCTATCTATCTATCCATCCATCCATCCATCCATCCATCCATCAATCCATCTATCTATCTATCTATCTATCTATCTATCTATCTATCTATCTATCTATCTATCTATCTATCTATCTATCTATCTATCTCGTATTCTGCCTATCTGGCATATGCATCAGTATGTTTTATTGGTATTGTTTGTTCTAATACAATCATGTAATAATTAATAAAAATTCTTACAGCTTTATTGACATCAATGAATTTATATAGGTCAACGTTAGTTACCAGGACCAAGGGCCAGATGGCGGGTATTTGCAAGTATTGGATTCTGCTAGGCGCAACAGTGACGAGGACTACGATTACATTGGTCCAGAGTTTGAGGTATGTATGTAATCTTCACATAAAATATTCTTACCAATCTTCTAAGAAAGACGTCAAAGATAATGTTGAAACTTTTAAAAAAGTATAATTACACTCGCGTTTTGTGAGCATCTGCCTGGATTGTTGTTTTGAAATATCAAACCTTAGTGCTAACTGGAACTTATTACAAACTGTTTTGAAAGATGAAGCTTTTATTCTAAAGATAACCTATTGCAACTTGTTTTGGAACACCAAACCGAAGCTACCTGAAACCTATTACCTTCTGGTCTGAAATGTCAGCCATTCGTGCAACCTTCAACATATTACAACTTTGTTTGAAACGTACAAACCTTCGTGCTACTGACAGGCCCCGAGTGGCCGAGCGGTCTAAAGCGCTCTCCGTTACGGATCACTTCCAACTCATCTTTGTCTGCGTGGGTTCGAGTCTCAGATTCAGCCAATATGTTTAGATGAGAAAGTTTGACAGTAACTTCACGTGGTTTGGTGGATTTTTCATGTTGTTTCCCGGGTTCGTCCTCCACCATTAATACTGGCCACCAAGTATTGCCTATCGTGTGCTCAAAAATGGCATTAAACCCTACAACAATCAATCGTGCTCTTTGAAATTACTATAGTCTATCTTAAAATGTCAAACCTTGCTGTAGGAAACCTTTTCTATTATCTATGTATTAACGTGTAGCATGACTTTGTATCAAGATATTTTAATAAATAATTTGCTTTTATTGATGCATCATGTTACGTGCTTAAGCTCAGAAAAACAGTAACATAGAAATAGTGAAAATAATAAGCTTGTAAAAACTTAATAATCAATTTATAGAGCACAAAATGTTTCCAGATAGAAAAAAAACTTACGGTTTTAAGAATCAATTCCAAAATTAACATTAATTTATATATCTGTTTTTGCGTAAACAAGAAAGGGGTCACATAATCTTCTAGAATCTCTCAGAACAAATTTACGTTAAAAAACTCCCGTATCCACCGTATGACTCAACTAACTAAAATAGAAAGATGTTTATACAAAGCTCCATAATGTCATTGGAATCATCCAATCATTTTTAAAAGCTTGATTACAACTCTGAAGCCAGGTCAGAAATGAGGCCAACACCTGGTGTTTATTCTGTAAAGTACAGATCAACCCCCATGAACAAATCTTAAACTTAAAATGCCAAATTTGAATCTAACAAACAAACAATAAAAATAAATATAAAGGACTTATAGTAAATATACGTAACAATCGTGTACATAAAGAAAGAAGATAATCAATAATTAGTTGCAGACTATGTAATTATACGTGTTGGCTGCTCTTGTATATTGTATTGATGCCGATGATGATGAAGACGACCGCTGATGAAATTTTAATGTATACAGTCATATAATAAACCGTGATGTGTATAAAGGTGTTTACTGTCATAGAAATCATTACCATACCTGTATACAACTTCAGTCTTGTTCCATGCCATAATATTATTTCATATTGTGTAACTTCAATCTTGCTCCGAACAATTACAATATAGAACCGTTTGTTTTTAAGACCAGTCTTGCTACAAACTATCACAATATTTAACTTTGTGTAACGTAACTCCAGTCTTGCTAAAAACAATAACAATATTTTACTTTATGTAACTCCAGTTTTGCTTGAAAAATAACATTTCACCGTGTGTAACTCCAGTTTTGCTACAAACAAGAGCAATAGTCTACCTAGTGTAAATCCGGTCTTTCTACAAACAATACCAATATTCCACCTGAAGTTTTGCGATAGCAGTTACATACCAAAACAATATGCCTTTATGTGTAACACAAAGCATAATACAAGCCAAAATATTTCATCTTATATTATTATTATTATTATTATTATTATTATTATTATTATTATTATTATTATTATTTAAATTTCAGGTTGGATCAAGATCACAACATAATTAAACAGTATGCAGCTATTATTATACCATAACGAATGTAACCATCTGACCTAATGGAATGGTGTACGCAACATTCCCTCCGAAAAAAGATAGCAATACTATACGAATCTTGCAAAGTTACACTAAATGTAAATGATTGACTACTGATATTGTTTAGGTTCCTGGAAATTACTGTAAGCGTATAAATATAACAACTTTAAAAAGTTATGACACTAGACGTTTTTCAAACATGTTTAACATAAAATGTACCAACCTCTAAAGCTGTTACTTAAAGTGTATGCAAATCATTCTGAACATAAAATGTATGTAGCTTTTTATTGTGTCATTCGAAGTATATAATTTCATGTTTCACATAACAAATTGCTATAATATGTAATGATGTCACTACAGTAATTACAGAATATTTACATGAAAATGTAATAACTTATAATATTATTGCCACATATAACATATACAAGCGCGTTTAATAAAATAATGAAATAACATCTGATTCTGTCATTACAAATATATTTAAATCTTGTTTAACACAAGAGCTTTTCAACTTTTAATGTTGTCGCTACACGTGTACACAATCATGTCAAACATTTAATAGTTTGTAATGCTTTCAATACAGATACATAAAAGTCATCTTGAACATGAAAATTTACTAATTTTTAACGCTTTCACTAGAGTTACACAAATATATTTTATTAGATAACTTTGTGAGTTTACAGTGTAAGATAATATATCTGAAATCGTTGTCAGAGAGAGAGAGAGAGAGAGAGAGAGAGAGAGAGAGAGAGAGAGAGAGAGAGAGAATAAAATATTCATACCTTTTTAAAGTCAACTTAATTCGAACAGATGCTAATTGGTATTCAAATTGCTTCAAAGATCTCAGAACTTAAAGGTACTCAGCAAAAATAAATATATGTCTCGCAAATAGTATTCACAAAATTCTGAATTAGAATATGCTACGTATCAACATCATTTTAGAAAAGCTTGATGTTCGTTCAAAGTTCTAGGTATAAACTATTAAATTTCAATGTGATGAAAATTCATACTTCAGACTGTCATACAGAGGTTTCCTCTCGATTCGTTTAGTCATTATTGAGTTGCTATTAGTATTTGCATTTGTTATATTTCCGCATTTACTAGCTATAACATTTAATATAACATTGCAATTATACTTTAACATTTGGCTAAATCATATTTCAGCTGTGTTTGGTCTTGCAGAGATTCAGTACATTCTATTATTCACACTTCATCGTGAATACAGCTCAGTTTATGCTGATATAGATTATTATCAATGTTCAGGGATGATTTCGTGAAGTATTGCTACAATACTTGTATGACAAGCACAACACTACAATGAAAGGATGCAATTCAATCGAGATAACAATATTATGAAAGGAATAGATTCAGTCTAGGTTACAGTATTATGAAACGATATATTTCAGTATGCGTATGATTATAACGAAAGGATGCAAGTCAGTGTAGTTAATAGTATACTTTCAGTGGAGCTGCCGAATGAATATAACGCACACTCAACCTTACAGTATGCATATGGTAGTAAATATTTAAATAAAACGATCGGCACAATTTCTTAAATAATATAAACAGATTTGGTCTATGGATTCCGATAACAACGTGTATGATGTGTAAAATGTAAGAACAACTATTTGATAAAGATAATTCAAAATTCCAATGCGGTTGCAGCTCTTCCGATTATCTACTGCATACGCAAAATGCCTTTTATTAATATATTCCAGTTTTATTTATGTATTAAAGATGTTATTAAACAGATATTACAGTTCAAAACTATTGTTTTAATTCATATGCTGTATTAGAGAGGAAGTTGTAGTATTACTCGTTCTTATATAAAGTGTGAATCACTTCACGTTGTGGATACATGATAATAATAATAGATGTGCTAAAAGCCACAATGTTGGTTACATTAATTAAAATCATATGTTTCCTTAAATATCGTGATATTACAATCAAGCACAATTTATTCCACAAATTAAAGTTTATAATAATAATACAGTTAAAAATAATGTCTCCGTACTAGATATTTGTGTTTACGACGGAAAACATGGAAGATTTCGTTTATGGCAGTATATGTAGGGACACGTGTGTATTAATTATGCTAAGTAATATATAGGCTATGAGAGAGAGAGAGAGAGAGAGAGAGAGAGAGAGAGAGAGAGAGAGAGAGAGAGAGAAAGAGAGAGAGAAAGAGAGAGAGATGCAAATATAATATTTGTGCATTTTTAAAGTGAGACCAATGCTTTCAGACATTAATTGGTCTTCTTTGCTTCTTATATCTCAGAACCTTAACATACTCAGCAAAAATACATATGTCTCGCAAACAATATTCATAAAAGTCTGAATGTTACAAACCGCGGAAGTAACTGGCAAGATAGCAGAAGGAACCAAAGCTGCTATAAGCGTTCTCAGTGACATAGCTGTTGCTCAACCACAATTATTAGAAGGTATCGACGAGGCTCGTGTAGAGATAGGCAAAACAAATTATCTCGTTAAAGCAGATCTAGAACCAGAATCAGAATCTAAGAAACTACATTCCCGATTTAAAAGAAGAAGGTTTTAAACACTTTGAGAGAGTGACATAACGATTGCTGCAACAGCTCATAGGGTTTTGTTTGATCCAGAAACCGGTGTTATTTCAATAAAAGTGGTTCCTTTTTTTCTTTCTAAATTACCACGGTATAAGTAAAATAATATGTTCTGAGGACGAATACGCAGCTGGAAGTGGTCTTGAAACTCGCGATGTTCAATCATATCTTGGTTCGTAAAAAACAAACCTTTCCGGTTATACATCATAAACTTTATTCCAAAAGCTTAGTGGAAGATGAGCCGGCATAAATTAACCCAAAATCGTCGATGAAGCAGTTGCTAATTGACCACAATTATTTACAGGTGTTGTCATGAACATCAACATCAATATGACACTAATCGATGCAATTATCGACTATTCCTTCAGCGATTGATCATTGAGATCGGCGATAATATAGCACATGCGTATGTACAATGATCAGCGTCGACATGTGATGGTCAGTGTGTTAAATTACCGTTTACCAACATATACAGTTTACGGAAATGGACACGGTGATGTAGTTTACAGTCTATTCAGAACTGCAGCCGAAAAGCAATTAGGTATGAAAGCCATATACTTTGTTCGTGATAAAGTTATTCCCACTGTTGGTGATGCCACTGGTAAAGCATTCTCATCGAAACATGAGAGATTTGCGCAGTTAACTGCAGCCAGTAACACTGCTTAGCACTAACGTGATGCCAGCAAGTGTCAATAAAATACTAAATAATGCTTCAAATTAACAGCTGAAATAATTAACTGATATCTAATCACAAGAGTTAGCTAGGCCCGTCGTCGTCGCTGATGCATCATTAATTGTTTGTTGACACATCAGATTAGAGAACAACAGAAAATATAATACAATTTGCATACTTGAATTTCATTCCGCATTTAATATAGACCTTTCAGTACTTGAAGACGAGAGACTGTGCGAGACTATAAATATTATTCCAGTGAAGTACCATAACCATATGAACGTGGATAAATCGAACAAAAATTCCAAGATAATCGATATATTTCCTACCCGTCGAGGCATGTATATAAGTATAGGATAGACTTATCAAAATGACAATACCGCATATGCATCAAATGAACGATGTGGACCCGTTAACAATGACGAGATTGCTTTACTTGACAGATCAATATATATTATCAGTGTCAGAGGAATCTAAGCATGATTCGATAACGTCAATCGACCTTACAGACCGATTGATACAATTAACGGAGGCCAACTGAGTTGATCCGCAACCAGCCAGAATGATACATCCACCCCCAATCCAAACCCCCGCACCTTTGCGACACTATAGACTAATCCAGAATTCAATCTGGGATTTGCAGCAAGACAATTAAGGTAGAAATTGATGGGTTTTCACATGTGATACCAATTTTACGTATTCGAATTCTGCATACATGTTAGAAACGTTACCTTCGTAGCTAAACACACAATATCAATGGTCCAAAAGGCCATCGACAGAAATGAAATCTGAAGCGCTGTTGAGGGTGCTGAGGGTGGTGGTAGTAAATCGGAACTGTCACAATTAATTGTGAATGGCAATGACGACTCCGTCGCTGATAGAGGAACAAAGATTGTTTTGATTCATGGATAGTGGTGGTACATCAACGTTGTCGTAGTTGACAATGAAAACATGCACAAGCAGAGGCACAACAGGAACATTCTCAAGGCAGAACCCATCGTAGCAAGGATTTATCGATCAAACATCGTATCGCTTGATGTCATAATGTTGTCTAAATGTCATATTAACACGTCAATCTTAGTCGTTTAACTGGTCAGATTATAAAGTTACAATCAGCATCAAGAAGAATTATGGAATTAAAATATTATCGTAATCAACAGCGTTGCATGGCCCAAACAATGTTACCAAGAAATCAAAGAGCAGTATAAGGCTTCATGTATCTGTGGTTGTTATTAACGATATCGCAAAGGCTGGTAGAAAAGCAGCTGCGCTTGGTCCTTTTAGAACAACTGCCGGGATGGCGTTGAAGAAAAGTGACAGGGAAGAGTATGCGGGCATAGTATACGGACTTTAAAAATAAAAAGATAAAAATAAGACTGCCAGGAACCTTCCATTTTTGGAATGAGCAAGGTGATCGTATGAATCTCGCAGGGTTTAAGAAGAATAAAGTTGTTTCTCAGGATCAATACCGAAGGCTGAAGACAAGCATTTTTAGATTGATTGATTTGTCCTCCGATATTTCGACGCAACCGTCGGTATTATCCCCGATATTTATATAATTTGGGGAGATAAGACACCAGAGCTTATCAATCGCGACGATAAAGAAAGGAGATAATAAACGCATTGCTGAAGCAGCCGAGACAATCACCAGTGAACTCAAAACGAACGGAAATATAATTATCTTGATTTTAAAACCAGCGTCAGATGACGATGCAGTAACGAAGAAATACGTGGACGACAACGACAATGTAATCAGTGATACGGAAATCACGCCACGATCTCAGTATAATAACCACGTTATAATGTTTATAGGTTCCCGCCGAACCAACTGTTAGACATTCAGTAAAGCCATCGTAGCCAATGACATTCACAACCAAATAAGCGTCTTTTACAGGCTATCAGTCTTCAGTTCTGCGAAAATTCAACCGATACATTTTCTGAGACCGTGTCGGTCGTGTTAAATCAAAATGCCTATTATATTGCATCCGAAGATACAAACGTAACCTCAACGACGTAATGGTGGTGTCTGGAATCGGTCACAAAAATGCCTCAATTAATTATTTTTCATTCAAATAATGAATCACATCTGTAATGTTCATTGTCAGACACATTCCATGGATTTCGCGAAATTGAAAATGGATATTCTTATCAGGCATCAATGTTAATTACCATCGACATGTACATGACCAAAACATTAATAACATACATATGGTTATCGAAATATGTTGTATATGCAACGGTTGTTGCTGAAATAATGACGTGAATTGGACATACGTTATAGTGCGGTTGATATGAATAGTTGTTGCAGTTATCGCAGGTTTTGCTGGTATTCTTAGCATCATCGCGAAGAAACTATGAAGGTGATCAAAATGATGAATTACATGAACACACAGAACTAACATCAGATGTTTACGAATGTACATGGGCAGTTATCATAGATAACATCATCTTAGCTAGACGACCATGCAATATTACATGATGAATTTATTGCAATAAGCAGTGTTTATCATAGCGTGAGTGAATCAATAATGGCTTCGACATTGAAGACATTGAAGATCTACCTCCAGTCGCGACCATCACAATTAGAAACTGTGTAAATAATAATAACCACTGAAATGTTGTTGTATTAGTTTTAATACTCCGATAAGAGCAACCGTAGGATCCTTGTAACTAGAAAACCCGGTGAGATTTCTCAGATTCACAACAAAACACTGTTGACGATGATATAAATACAATGTTTGATAATGAATGACTTTAATGAGCAATTTAATTATGAATACCTGAGTGTATATTTAATTTAAATATTGCATCATTAACATAATAACGCACAAATGTAATGTCGAAAAATACAAACAAATTAATCTACAAAATGCAACAAAAGGGGTGAATATTTCACAGTGACTAAACAATGGAAAGATGGTTATAGTTTACTCAGCTAACAAGCGATGTAGAATTTTACTCATGTAGTAAAATGAGTTCACTCATAGTGAAATTATGCAAATTAAAAAGGACATATAAAACTTATATAAGAGTCCCTAGAGATACAACGGGTTTTACGAATCCCAAAGGTAGCCCACAGCTACGATATTACATGCACGGGATACCCTCCGTTGTCAGAACATTATTTTTCGGCTTCACGGCTTTATGAAAGAAAAACAAAATGCCCAATAACATATCTTATATACACCGTTAGCGTCTTTTTCAGGATAAATGATATATAAAACAAACTAAAGACACAGACACCTATTTTTGTGGCTTTTCTCTTTTGAGGTGTATTTGGGGTCAAGAATTTACAAATAATTCATCTGACGAGAACATGAGGTATGCCATGCAAAGTGTATATCTTTGCCTTGGTAGCCTTAGGTTTATACCATTACTTTTTCAATACGATGCCCGAGATTGCTTATGTATGTTCTATTATTATGAATATTATGGGTTCCTATGTTATATTGTAGAACCTCTAAAATGTTGTTTCTGGTTTCCAGTGATATGTGTGAAAATTCTAAACTGCATTTAATTTATGATAGTCTAGTTATTGTAAGAACTTGAGGATGGAGAGTTGTTGATTGTTACGTATGGAATTTTGAATAAAAGTTCTTGATGAATAGTGGATAATGTAGTACCAGTAAACTAAAACTGCTTGATTCCTGTACTGACGAATGGTAAAATATATGCATAGTTAGAGATATAAATCATACCAATCAAAATATTAAGGTTACGGTTTCATAATTACCACAATATATTTAAAGGTCACGTAGATAGTGCTCCTTTGTAACATTACATTTCACACAGGCTAAACTTATGAAAGCTCCCAAATCAGAATTTATTCTATCAACCTTTATCTTAAAAAGCACTTTCTTATCTTGCAGCATTATTGTTTCGAATAATGTTTTCTCTGAATTGTAGTCTTGCAACTTCTATCCATCTAATTTACGTTTACGAAATAACTTAACCCAAAATGACTTAGCGGAATACTTGTATAGTTGTTAAATATCAATCAACCAAGAACTGTCATATTCCAATCAAAGTCTTAATTGTATTTTTTTATGTAAATTATATATATATATATATATATATATATATATATATATATATATATATATATATATATATATATATATATATATATATATATATATATATATATATATATATATATATCCATTTACAAAATATAGGTATAGACAAAAGATCCTTCAAAACATATCAAAAGTCATTTCTAGTCAGGTTGTTGACATTACCTGTGCTGATTCATGTATAAGTAATGACTGAACGACTCAGTATATGGCTATGATGTACCTGAACTAAAGAAAAGATTAAATGATCTCATCAATGATGGATTTTCTAATATACACACTGCGTGAAAGAAAGAGTTTTCCCCCGAATAATTTAGAAACTCTCAATGATTCACCTGTCCAACATATATATCTCAGATATAATAACTCCCCAGATGGAACTGGCAGATATGTCTCACCTGGAAACGTTGATATAACCTCGACCATCGCTGTGAATCTTTCATGTGATATCATCGATGGAAGTTACAACGCGAAGACAAAATTATCAACTCAAGCAGCTCAAGGATATATCCTATATACTTTTCCCACCCCTCAGGTATCTCCAGGAAGTTTGATCATACAAACACCGATCAATTTAGTATATTTAACATGTAATAACAACGGGATAACAAAAATAAATTTTAAACTCGTTGATCAAAATTTTAATTTGAGTGATCTATCAGGCGAACAATTACAAATTACTCTTGATGTGAAATCCTAATTGAAAAATCCATCGGATGTAAATCTTAAGATTTCAATAATTAAAATAACAACAATAATAACAATAATGTATCATCATACCCAGGCATATATCCGTGACAAGCAACAACTCGGACTCGCAATCAGAAAGTCATTCACGGAAACAATCACAGGGAGTTTTGATATAGTCATCGATGAATTCGGCAATAACGATTTTCAATTGACGGAACAAAAAACTAAGTCAACTTCGAAGTGATCATATTACGATAATTTCGTGTATCCGCGATCAGATCTTAAATTATGATCAATCGTGTATATCTCTGGAACACCTCAAGGAAATCCTCTGATTTCAGCAATAACAATAACAACAATGATAAACAATGAATTTTTATTGAATTTTTCAAAATTTATTTTTTGATAATAATGTTAATATTGCCAATAAAAGTAATATTGTTCAACGATGACATCGCGAAAATAATTCAACTGAAAAAAAAAACTAATCGCGGAAAGAGCTTCTATGTTTCATTTTGGTTATAATCGTATTTATGATATTTGGAAAAATACTCAATGCGTTATAAAATGAGAATCTCCCCAAGTAAAACATGTTGATTCTATAGCACAAATAGATCCCGGATTTAACAATAAATTAAAATAAAAACTTAATTTTTTAACCATTGAAAAATGTGATCTGGAAAAAATCAAATTTGGATATCCGGAATAATAGTATGACTCAACGACGATTAATTGAAACATTACAATCGTAAAATTCCGCGTTGAAAACAGCCAACAACGATATAAATTTTCAACAAATAGCATCTTTGAAAATCAACAACGAAATGAATTCAACGTTGCAACAATTAACAGAGGAAAATTATATGCTGAAAAAAATCGCTCGATAAAAAGGATCTCATGGTAAAAGATCTAAAACAATAAGTACAAACCGCTAGCAAAGAAATATTAAAATATCAATCCGAAATAAACAAATTTAGCAGAAGAAACCATTTATTAAACAACTCAGCCCAAGAGGATTTTTTACAATATCTTAATCAACGAAATAGCGCAATAGGTAAACAAGTGGACGAATTACGACGACATAAAAATCAACTAGAAAAATGAACAGCAGAAACACAACAACGAGAACAACAATTACAACAACAACGTCAAAAGCATAGTGCAACGACGAGAATAAAAGTTAATAAATTATTATGACACAGCATATAGCGAATTAACTGGTTCTTGAACGATTAAAAATCCAGGTGGAGCCAGTGCCATAAATGAATATAAAATATATCCCTGCTGGGCCTGATTTGATTTTACGAGATTTATTTGGTAGCTTCCGTCAATATCATTACAAACGAGATTTACAGCGATCACCGAGGATATATTTACATTTCCAGGTGGCATCTGTCTGTCACCTCCATCTGGTTCACTCTTATGCTTGAGGATCCCCCCCCCACCCGGTTATTTTTTCCATGAAGTGAGTTTTTTTTTATGAAAGTTTACATTGATAAGATCGCTGAGTGATTTCTTTAGTTCATTGGTTTTCAGTGCTGGTATTACAAATGTCGGTAATTGTTCGGTTATTTTAAAATAATTGAGAAATACATAATACGAAGGTTCTCTGGTTAGGTAGCGTTTATAATACTCTTCATGAATTACGAAGTCACGAATATACTCGATGTTGTCCACACTTTGATTTATATGCTGAATTGTTTCGATAATCTGTTGGTTTAGGTCATGAGAATAATGCTGTGTAATACTCGCAAATAAAATCTTTAATTTATCAAATGTGCGTATGAGTTCAGGAGTAACTGTGTGTGAAAGAAATTTAAAATACGCCTCTCAGAGAACCAGGCTATTAGGTGTATCGTACTCGAATAATTTATAATAAAAATCTTAACGACTTACCATAATCAATCAAAAAAAAATCATGTGAAAGTGTTTTTTTTGTACTCTGGTTTTGTTATAAATTTGTTCACATCTGTGGTAAAATCGCTCATGTTTGGCACAGGAATTTGTAAATGTGTCTGAGGTGGAATTTGAGGCCGTCCTAGAACTGTTCCGAGCGATGACTGTTAATTATCTACAACATGGCGTCGTGAGTTTATCTCGATGGCGGCTGATAATGTTAATTCGTGGGCTATTAAAGATATCTTTGATTCTTTTCCTGCAATGGATTTTCTTCTACTTTGAAATTCGTTATTGATTTATTCGATTTGACAACTACCTGATGGTATACAAACAACGTTCTATTCAGGGTTTTAATCCGTATTATTTTTATTTGCAAACACCAGATAATTTTTCGGCTGTTGACCAACGAATGATTTTGATCTAATATTTGGGCAGCTGTGATATACTCGTAATTTTGCAAGCGCGATTTCCTTGAACTGAAAATTACGATTGGAAAGTTCACGCTGAATTCAGGGTTAGTTGACGGTATTGAGATCATTGTTGTCTTTGACGGGGATGTGTTCGCGTCTATCTGTTGCAGTAATTTCGTTGTCATTATTACCTTTATGTTTTTCTAATTTCGATGTCGCTGTTTCATAGATCTTAATCATCGCCAAAACCTCATTATCTAATATTGTTGTATCATCGAGACTTATGATATCAAAGAAGATAATTGGGAATATGCAGACGTTGTGATATCTAACTTAATTATATACTCGTGTAGTTTATTCTGACTGCATGTGGATATTTTTTTGCAAACATGTTGAAAACCCTTGTAATTGTTGTTGCCGCTGAAACAAAATTGTGACAACATCAGGTGCCATAATTTGTATCGCTGATAGCAATATACCTGTTACAGAAATAACAGTTAAAGCCAAATACACGAGTATATTAACCGTGGGAATACGCCTGCGGTATTTTTTTACCTTTACATTATACACGTCAACGAGATGTTTTAGTTTAGTTTCTAATTAGCGCACATGATCGTAACGATATTGTTGGATGTTCATTATACTATTTACTTAAATCAATTGCAAATTCTACATACCATGTGATTGATACTGATGATAAATTACCACTACTAGGAGTTTGACTAAATATTAATATTTTGGTGGATCTCTTATCTATTATTGTACCTGAAGTATTAATTCCCGTGGACATACTCGGTGATATGTTAAACTGTAACGGTGAAATCAGAGTTAATCTATAGATACCCCGAACATATGAAGTAACTTTAGTGGCTTTATTTTGAGGTGTCAAGGTGAAATAACAATGTTGTATCGAGTTCACGGTATTGATATTTTCTTTATGCGGTATTTTAACTTTATCAAGCCGAGTAGCGATATCAAGAAAATCATCTAGTCGATGGTTATTTTAATATCGGAAAGTTTCATGGAGATATTTGGCGGTTTTCCAAAGAAATTAACAATGGTCAATTTTTCTAAATTTCCTACGATGATTTCCAAATGCGCCTACATGAACATCATATTCACCCTATAGCGTTGATAGTTTATCTACGACATCTACATAAGTTTCTGTCACAGCGTCATTGTCAGATGTTGGATTACCAAGTGCCGTTATTTTATTTGAGTTCATGTAGATATCACCTGTCATGTTATCACAAGATTTATTTTACTCGATCATTAACACAAACAAAATATAACCCTACAAAATATTTTCTCAGACAAATCATAATAATAACGATAACAACAATAAAATCAAGTCTCTGTAAACTGCTGATAACCATATTTAAGATGATTTTCCTAGTATAATTATTACACTAGATCAAGTTAAAATCCCTCATGAAGGAAATATCAATAATGTGGATTCGATACTTCAATGGATCTCTCGCTTGGAAACCTCAAAATAATATTATTGATCTTACCGCTGATACTAAAGGTATATAGAGATTAACCTTGGTTTCACCGATGCAATTTAATTTATCATCAAAGTTCATCCGCCGGAATTAATAATATCATCAGCGCGGTAATAGAAAAGGGATCAACTGAAGGATTTAGGATAATTTCCACCGATGAGAAATTAACTCGAGCGTCGATCACATGGTACGTAGAATTTGTAGTTGATTTAAGTAATTAGTCTTCAGCCTTGCCATTGCTGTTATTGTTAGCGCAATCCTGCACAATATTTCTGATTTCGATTCCTCGTCTGCCATGATGGCTCCTAAGTACTTGAATCTAATAACTGCTTCCAGTTTTTGGCCTCTAATCATGATGTCAGTGTTGATGCCACTGTTGTTGTTGGTCATCAGTCTGGTCTTCTCTGCACTGATTTCCATACCAAAAGCAGTAGCTGTCCTGTCCAGTTTTTCCACCAACTGGGTTACAACTGACATACTTGATCTGTGTGACAAACGTCGAGAGCTAAAGAAGAAGAAGTCAGAAGTAGAAGGAGCAAAACAATACAGGGAAATCAACCAGGTTATCAAGAAAAGCATGCGAAAGGCAAGGGAGACATGGACTGAAGACCAATGTAAAGATATCGAAAATGATATAAAGAAAAATAATAGCAAAAAAGCATACCAACTGGTGAAAGACCTGACCAGTGTAAAACAAGGACGCTCCTCCATCATTCAAGATAAGGGAGGGAAATGTCTTACAGAAGAACAAGACATTCTTAAGAGATGGACAGAATATTGCTCAGACCTGTACTACCACAGACCTACAGGGGACCCAGACATATTCAACAACCCATCAGTGACCAACACTGACAACTACCCCATCCTCCGAGAAGAAGTAGAGGCTGCAGTGAAAGCATTGACAAAAGGGAAGTCAGCAGGAGTAGACAACATTCCTGCAGAACTAGTCCAAGAAGGTTGTGAAGCCATGATAAGCGCCCTAGTATCAATTTGTAACAACATCTGGCAGACAGGGGAATGGTCAACACCATGGACTCAGTCACTCATAGTAACTCTCCCGAAAAAAGGCAATTTGCAGCAATGTCAGAACTATCGTACGACCAGTCTTATATGCCACCCAAGCAAAGTCATGCTAAAAATCATATTAAACAGACTGAAGCTGCGGGCAGAGGAAATCATAGCAGCCCTTTGGTCCAAAATGAAGCTGTACAACATCAACGCTAACCTGATCAAAGTCATAGAAAGCATTTACAGCAAGGCCACCAGCGCAGTATGCTTCAACGGTCAAATAAGAGATTGGTTTAGGACAACTGTGGGAGTCAGACAGGGCTGCTTGCTTTCACCTACTCTCTTCAACATCTTCCTTGAAAGAATCATGACAGATGCACTGGAAGACCATGAAGGAACTGTCAGTATTGGAGGCAGAATAATAACGAATCTGCGCTTTGCTGATGACATCGATGGCCTTGTAGGAAATGAGGAGGTGCTAGCTCAGTTGGTGGAAAAACTGAACAGGACAGCTTAAAACAATTATGTACTTAAAATAATAACAACAATAATAACAATAATGTACCATCGCACACGGGTAGTATATTCATGATAAACAACAACTCAAATAGGCGATCAGAAATTAATTCGCTGGAACAATTGGGGGGGGGGGTTGATATAGTCATCGACGAATTCGGCAATGATAGATTCTTGTTGACGAAACATCAATGGGACAACTTCAAGGCGATCATGTCACTATGATCTCATGTACCCGCGATCAGATTTTAAATTATGCTCACTCATCTATATCTCTGGAACGCTTCAAACAATATTATCACAGCACAACGATAATAATAACAACAACGATAAATAATAAAATTTCAACATTTTTTCAAAATTTATTTCTCGATCATAAAATAATAATAATGCCGATGAAAGTAATATTGTCCAGTGATGATATCGCGAAAATAATTCAGCTGCGAAATAAAAATTAAATCGCGGAGACAGCGTCGATGTATCGAATTTGGTATAATCGTATTTATGATATTTGGAAAGATCCCAAGTACGCTACATAGTCAGAACCCCCTAGAAGTTAAAACAAGAAAACCCGATAAGGCAACCAGATCCTGGATTTGATAATAAACTACAGTGAAAACTTAATTTTTTAATTATTGAAAAATTTGATCTGGAAAAATCAAATTCGGATCTCCGAAACAATTATGACTCAACAATTAATTGAAAATCTACAATCGGTAAATTCCGCGTTGAAAAAATCCAACACGAAAAAAGATTCCGCGTTGCAACAATTAGTATCGTTGAAAAGATCCAACACGGAAATGGATTCTACGTTGCAACAATTAACAAAAATATTCCTAAAAAACTAACGCGATAAAAAAAAACGCGATAAAAGATCGAAATAAACAATTGCAAACAGCAAGTAAACAACTATCAAAATACCAATCGCATATAGAAAAATGAACAGAGGAAAACCGTGTATGAAATAATTTAACGCAGGAGGAAATTTTACAATATCTTATCCAACCAATTAAACAAGTGGACGAACTACGACGACAAAAAAATCAACCAGAAAAATTAAGAGAGTAATACCAACAACGACATGAACAACGTCAAGACGAAAAAAAACGAGGTCGAAAAATTGATTTAAGATTGCCACCGAGATAATATTAGCTAAACAACAACGCCAACAATTATTAAAGACATCTAATTCCACATCGATGAATTCGCGTTGACCAAAGAGGAACAAGATGATTTAAAAGAAGCTTACCTCGTGGTAAAAAAAAATATAAAAAAATCGCAACAACAATAATTATTATTATTTTTATTATTATCGTTGTTGCAAAAATAATCACACAAAATTAAATGCAGCAAATTTAAAATAATTATTACGATTATTTTAGTGATTATTTTTGTGTGTGATTATTTTCAAATATATGTGAGGGTTTCACAACTTATCTTCGTCGCCGTTAATCCAGCAACATGTTTTGGAATTATTCAATTATAACCCTTTGTCGACGTCGTTCCGCGAAAACATCTTTGATGTCATCGGATATGTTTTTAATAAGCTTTGAAACCGGTACTAGCAATTTCAATTATCCTAATTACGATAAACATTTAATTTTTCTCGCTCTTCTCACATTATTTTCATGATCTTGTATTCGTTTTATATGATGGAATACCACTATCTCGTATCGTTTTAGCACCTTTGTATTCCTTGGTGATGAATTCACTAGTGAATATTTTATTATCACTTACTTTATTTCTTATTCGGTCAAGTTCAATAACTATTCGATATTTTCGTCGTTCATATACCTATAGGAATTTGTTTGCTTAATGTATAGTATGTTTCAAATAATTTATTATATATTTTGCTAAATACGTTTTTATCCTACAACACATCTCATATTCATATTGAAAAATATCATTACTGTCATAAAATGAAGCATCGCAATAAAGCACTTATAATGAAAATTATACACAGAAACAACAATTGAATTATCCGTGAGGATATCGAGCTGATGTTCAATTTCATTGACAAACTCTTCCACGGTAGATATATAATGATTTAAAACAAATTATTAATCGAGATCGTGGAGATGATGATACATCGTTGATTTTGCTATCGATTTCCCCGAAGCATTGTGGAGATTTTATTACCGTAACAGGATTAACTCTGCTTGTGATTTGTGCTCAATATATTACAATCGAATGAATAATTCATGCAAAAGTAAACGATACATAATCGTTATATTTTTTTAAAATATGCTATTTTAATTTTACCTACAACGACGTATCGTACTATTGCACGATGAATATCGAAATGTTTACCTGCGGAATTTGTTGACGGAATATCTCTTATTTCACTGTCCATGAAAGCATTTACAGGTCGTCGGAATTGGGATTTAATTCTTGGAGCTAAATTAAGGCAATGTTTGCTTGGGGTAACAGCTCTCAAATTTTCTACTCGATTGTCCAACATATCTCCATTGATATGATCAACAACATTGTCTTTACCGATCACCCCGTAAAGCATTCATAAATAAACCGATGAACGAGATATCTTTTTCCGTTGATGATATAATCGACATATATCCCATATCCGACCATTTTTTCTTTAGTTTACGATGCCAGACAATTCCACTCAGAGAAGCTTCGTAATCGCTGTAAGCAGGATGAGTTATTAATTCAATCTGATTCATTTTGTCTCTTGAGCAAAACAGCTATTCGATTTTTTTGTACGATAAACATCTGTAATATAATCTTGTTCATCGAGTATGATATTATATTTCTTCGCGTAGTGCCTAACAATCTCCCGGTATCTTTTATCTCCACAATAATAACATAATCGAGTTTTATCTCGTAGGCCATAGCCACAGTTAACACAATAAACGACACACTTAGAACCTCGTTTAAAATACTGATTATGAACCGCACAGTATTCCCCTATTCATCTCAATGAACATATACCTGCGTTTCTTTTAAATCGCCACTTGCGATAATTTTACTCCATTGACATATTCATAGAATTGATAAATTTAATTGAATATATAATTTGTCTAATAAATATATGGAAGATATTTTCAACATCAATGACATAAATTGTACCACACGGAGGAGGCGAGTTTTTTTTACCTTGATGATAAAATAAAACAACGTGTGTGGAATTTAAAACTAAAAACAGTATCAAAGAAGCAAAATATGAATTTCTTAAAGACGGCGCTTATTATGTACGGTCGACCTACAGAACACTCAATAATAACACCATGAATGATAAACTCGGCGCTGAAATATTATGAAAGAGAGTGTTAATAAACAATATTATCTGTTAATAAAATTCAGCAGGGGTTCCAAGAAAGTATGGAGGGTATATGATAAACGTGAACGTGTAATGACAGGTGGCGCTCTACAGTTTCGTACTTTGCATAGGGTTAGAATTTTAAAGAAAAATAATTTTCTGGGATTTCTTCACTGGTTATACTGGCAATATAATAAAGACTTTGTATATCTTAAGTGTTGGGAGAAGAACTTTCAATTCCCTTTATTTTGATGTATGATTGATGGGTGTACTTTAGGTTCTAGAGTATACAGCTTGGGCTAACATAAGATGTGCTAATGTAAACAAACTGCTAGCTCCGCATGGTCATTTTCACTCCCTGGACTTCAGAGGTAAATTGTAGAAAAATGGTACGATAACTTTTTTTACTTTTCTGATATTTTGTAATTTGTTCATTGCACTTTCAGAAGCTGCTATTGCCTACTTCAGCAAAATTCGTTTTCCCTAGTTTAATATCTGCTAAAGTTAGTGTACTTTTGATTAATTCTGGCTAATTTTTCAAGCACATGGGAGCATCCATTTTGTTATACCATGCGCTTAGATCATTTACAATTTCCACAAGTGCAGTATCCAAAGAAATATCAGCCACATTACTTCAAAGTAGCATTGAGATATGCCAACATTATCTCCATTGTGCATGTTACAAATGCAAACAACTTCACCTCACATACGTCACTATCTGAAAAGTACATATTAACTGGTGAGCGCCCCCACAACAAATAAAAAACCCAGCAATAATTAACGATAAAACCAAACCAAGAACATTAACCGGGTTCGACAGCGCATATTAGAATCAAGCATATCCGGTAACAGTAACGACGTATGGAATCTTTTTAATAAATAAAATAGATATCAATAAACTCTCCCCGATGAAAACTTCATCGTGGTTGAATTGTGTAGCTGAACGAGTCACCGAACATTTCAAGAATGCAAATCGAGGAAATGGTTTAACTGATTTAAGAAAATCCAAGATAAGCAAGTGGGAGAAATCGGTTAAAAACACAGTAGCTTCAATAAACGATGTTACTGAATTAGAAAAAATATTAAGATTCCCGATAACAATTAAGCGGCCGCAGGTGGGCTTGTGAAGAGTTATGTCCCTTGCTATTGTACACAATACGACATAGACTAGTGGCAATTAGAAACCTCTGTGTGTCATTGTTTTTAAAAATGTTTCATTAATTTGACATTTCTCAAAGAAGATGCTATCAGTTCTTCATTGAACTGGTAATAATTTGGATATTTTTTCCTGTTTTTTCATTGTCAAATTAAACTATTAACAAAATTTATTTTCTTGGTATTAAATAATTTTGTATTGACATATAAAAAAAATTCTATAGTATCATATGGTCATGGTTTATTAAGCTAAGTCAGAAATATTTCAAACTAAATTAACAGTTCAAGATATAATGACATATAAAAGAGCTTCAACTCAACATACACAAGTCTGCAGCAAGTGTCACATTTGGACAGGCTCACATGAACAACATGGTTATGGAATAATTTATGTAACCTTTCGTGGGAAAAGAAAGATTGCTTTGGCTCACCGACTAAGGTTCTATGTTGAAACTCTGGTAAATTCACTACCATATCAGTGTGACGTATCACATAGATGCCATACAAAAACATGATCATTTATCACTTGAACCAAAAAAAGAGAAAATTTGGCTAGAAAATCATGTATGGTGAATGCCAAGTCAATATGGGCTAGGGGGAGTGGTGTATACTGTGATAGTCAGGTACATTTAATAATTGTTACATGCATTCATTTAAAGGATTTAAAGTGTATGGATGTTCATTGGGTACAAAATTGTTTATTGAATTAGCAAACATTGAATTTTGTACAAGTTTTCTGTTGCTTTTTTGTTTGCATTTGATGTAGCATATGTACTTGTACTGAAGACTTGATTTCCTCTCCCTGTCTTTTACTGTTCTCTGATCTCATTCTGCTATGAGCTGAAATACTGGATCAGACTGAGTAGAACAATTCCATGAGACTTGGTCAGTGGGAGTGTAAAGTTTCCTGTACCATACTCAGAGCTATGAGGGAATGAATGACATAATGCATCAAAATGTCTGCTCCATACTGATATTTTAGGTGCATAGGTAAAAATGATATTGTGCAAGCTCTCGCACTTATTTGTGTTTAGAAAGTGTGAAATTTTACTTAGCTTGACATCTAAGACAAAATTTCTTAGTAAATATTCAAGCTTT
This sequence comes from Unio pictorum, assembly GCA_030141615.1. Lineage (NCBI taxonomy): Eukaryota > Metazoa > Mollusca > Bivalvia > Unionida > Unionidae > Unio > Unio pictorum. Next base: position 10,444,299 of record JARLTB010000021.1, read on the forward strand.
TTAATATAAGAAAGATTTAAATGCTTCCCATATGGCAGAAATTTTGAGTAATAGGATGCTAAATGGGCAAGTCAGTCACTCCAACTTTGGCCTTGTAGCAAGAAAGTGCCAACATCGCATTTAAATTTCCTGTGCCTGGGCCTCACTTTCTATGTCCTTGGCACTTTTCTGGACAGGCAGCCTGTTCTGCTTCCTGCAGATTTCAGTTTGTACATTTAACTGTTAAAAAGGCACACAGTCCTTGAGTTTTGCTTTTATACATCGGTGGATTATATCGCTTGCAATTTCCAGCTCAGTCATACATTATGCACAATGTTCACAATATCCTAGTTAGTTTTGGTATGTTCATAATTACATTTCCATTGATGTTGACAACACGCTGCAACATGTGACCCAACAATTAAGTTTTCTTCATTTCTTTCTTTCTCCAATTCAGGGCAAAGCTTGGGTGCACTTTATTTGGGCCACAGGAAGATAGTGATTCTTCATATACATCAATTCTTGGGCGCTTTATTTGTGGAGATGTAGAACCAGATTGCAACCTGAATAGGTTGGTCACTCTTGGATACTCGTAATCCATAGTCCTATGGTTGACTGTGTTGTATGAACTCTTGTGGACAAATAGCTATTTTCTTAGCTCTTCCTTTAGCCATGTTTTCTTAGATAGTGGCTAATGTGGGTTGATGTAGTATTAGTGACATCATGGTTACCAGTTGTTCCTGGTTATGATGTATCTTAGACAGTATGTAACATCATAATCAGGCTGGGGCTTGAAATTGTTGGGAAACACACCTACCCCCTTTTTTGGCATACATGTCTGCATGTTTTGGTTTTATAATTAATTTTACCATATAAAGCAGTCAATATATTTGATTTTCATTGTAATCAATTATGTATGTAATCATCAATCACATTCCTGGTCCATGGAATGGTCTCACCAGGAGTTAACTCCCCTTGACTTTTCATTTCAATTCTTTGACATACAAGCATTAGTGCAGATTCAAATTAGATTACTAGTGCCGGGGAAAAAAGTAATTATTTACAAACAAAATATATATTTATGTCTACTGTTATGAATTTATAGCATCAAGGACTTTTTTTCTTAATCCAATGCTGGACAATTTTTGCACTATTACCTCAAACTTTATGGAATTTTTCTCACTTTTCTCACTTGATTTACATATATACATGACCCAAGTATAGTTTGCAACTTTAGAAATGATCTAAATACATTATTTGATGTTTGGATTGAAAAATAAAACAAATACTTCATATGCATTTATTCTTGAATGTCTTTCTTTAATGTCAAAATAATAGCATTTCCCAGTGACGTTAAAATACAGTTTTGACGTCATGAAGCTACATTTAAGTTACTTCAGAGGGGTATAGTAAATTAACTATGTGTTTGTAATTTTGGAAGTAAATACCATGTATGATATATCAATGTGTTTGAAATTGACTGCAGAATATGACAAGTTTTTCAATAAGTTGAAAACTCATCTTCAGTGGTTCTTTAAGGTGGCGCTCTACAGTTTCGTACTTTGCATAGGGTTAGAATTTTAAAGAAAAATAATTTTCTGGGATTTCTTCACTGGTTATACTGGCAATATAATAAAGACTTTGTATATCTTAAGTGTTGGGAGAAGAACTTTCAATTCCCTTTATTTTGATGTATGATTGATGGGTGTACTTTAGGTTCTAGAGTATACAGCTTGGGCTAACATAAGATGTGCTAATGTAAACAAACTGCTAGCTCCGCATGGTCATTTTCACTCCCTGGACTTCAGAGGTAAATTGTAGAAAAATGGTACGATAACTTTTTTTACTTTTCTGATATTTTGTAATTTGTTCATTGCACTTTCAGAAGCTGCTATTGCCTACTTCAGCAAAATTCGTTTTCCCTAGTTTAATATCTGCTAAAGTTAGTGTACTTTTGATTAATTCTGGCTAATTTTTCAAGCACATGGGAGCATCCATTTTGTTATACCATGCGCTTAGATCATTTACAATTTCCACAAGTGCAGTATCCAAAGAAATATCAGCCACATTACTTCAAAGTAGCATTGAGATATGCCAACATTATCTCCATTGTGCATGTTACAAATGCAAACAACTTCACCTCACATACGTCACTATCTGAAAAGTACATATTAACTGGTGAGCGCCCCCACAACAAATAAAAAACCCAGCAATAATTAACGATAAAACCAAACCAAGAACATTAACCGGGTTCGACAGCGCATATTAGAATCAAGCATATCCGGTAACAGTAACGACGTATGGAATCTTTTTAATAAATAAAATAGATATCAATAAACTCTCCCCGATGAAAACTTCATCGTGGTTGAATTGTGTAGCTGAACGAGTCACCGAACATTTCAAGAATGCAAATCGAGGAAATGGTTTAACTGATTTAAGAAAATCCAAGATAAGCAAGTGGGAGAAATCGGTTAAAAACACAGTAGCTTCAATAAACGATGTTACTGAATTAGAAAAAATATTAAGATTCCCGATAACAATAAAAACCATCACTGGGGAAATTTTATATACAGAGAAGTATAAAAATTGGTGCTCCTATTGAAATCATCGATCATAATTCACATGCATGGAGTAGTTTTGTGCAATTATTTCCTCAGGATCGAATAATAAAATATTATCAAGGATATATATTTGATCATATACACGAAATCAGCAAAACCGATACAGTATCAGTGTAGTTATTTAAAAATTCCGAAGAATTAGGTTACGATCAATTTGTGAGGCCCAATGAAGAATTATATCGAGCAGAAGAACTTCAAGAATATATGAATCAAGTTGCGAGGCGGTAACCATATCTCATACGATTGTTTGGATCATCGATGATTTTATCGAGTGGTCGACTTTAGTTTACTTAGCAATATCTCGAGTACGAAGAATAAATCACCTTCGACGAATTTACGTCTATTACAACAACAGAAACAATATCGTTGATGTTGTCAATGATACCTCGATGTATAAACACAGTGATAAAAAAACTCCACAGAATTTGATCTCGATGTCGAATCTATTCTAAAATTAAAACGACAACAAGATAACCACTGTGCAAGTTTTTATAATGGAATGGTCGAAGAAAAACCACTTAATTTACCGTGGATAGAAAAGATAATAGTTGCGGCCATACCAGAATTAGTGTAGCACTGATCTGTCTGGAATGTAATCGAAATCGCCGCGATCATTAAGATCCCTCGGTGGTAATCACTTGTAATTCTTCACGAACAGATCCATGCTGTGGAGCAGTCGAATCTAATCTATAAATTGCTGGTCTGTTTATAGATGTTACAACGCTGAATATCGTATGCGTGGTTATACTCCAGATTGGATCAGTTGGTCTTTTTCTATCACCTTCAAGCTCACCAGGTGCATACTAATATCTCACAATGACATTACTACCTAATACGAATGAGCTGAAAAATCACGATGGGGTACATTTATATATATTTTGTGATCGCCAGAACAGGTTTCATATTGATGTACCGAGTAAGTTCATTGTTGATCGCGGTGATCACACTTGGTAATCTCTTATCCCATTCACGTGATCGTTTATCCTCGATGAATTCTTTCGCGTATTGATAATGAAGCAACCGGTCTGGAAGCGTTCTATTAAATCGCTCAACGATTGCCTGATCGCGATGAATTGCAGTATGCCCTCGTCGTATAGTAGTGTTATGTTGTTTCATTGTTGATGATACTTCACCCTGAAATACTTTATCAGGATCAAACTGCAGGAGATTTGGCCATTGCAGACCACTTTGTAGTCCAGGTCCTCGTCGATAAATTCTTTTAAACGTGGAGGGAACTTCAGATAAGGATCTAGTAGTTAACGGTCCTGCTTGCTTGTATCTACTCGCAATATCAACGACGGTTAGCGCGTATTTGTAAACACATTTTTTGACAGTATCATGTGGAAGAAATAATATATCAGCCTGGTGAACATCATTTGAGACGTCAATGTCAAATGACGCGTATTGAATTCCTTGGGCGGTGGTAAATAAATTCGACATATCGCCTGACTGGATAAACAATCCGCCACGCTAGCGAGTTTATTAATCGCGGCGTTACCTTTCCAGTAACCGGTTGGAGAATAATAAATTGATTCCATTATATTAATTACCAGCACGGGAAGATCCGCTTCCAATTACGAGCTTACATTTAATGGCTGTTTTTATGAACCAGGAAACCAACGTTTGAAGGATTTATCAGCAATAGAATCTAACGCTTGAATTAATTTCACATCTGCGATGTGTCGTTGCTGATGATCGGTATGCCACGTCATGAGCGTGAAAAGCCTTATCGATTGCGATTACTGGATACTCGCCAGGTAGAGGTTGATCTTGATTATCGAGTTGGAGATCGAGTCTTGTTCCGGGACCGCAGTAATTATATCCTGGAAGATGTTTTTCACCTGGATATTTTCCCCAAGGAACCCTTTGGGGTTTGTTAACATTGCAGTGATATCACCTCCCTTTTTATACTGATAAATTGGAATTTTTTAAATACCACATTGTACACATTTGTCGGTAATGACATTTCTGTTATTTTTAGTTGTGATAGTAGTTGGATCAATCGGCGATATACGAGACCTACATTTCACACAATATAAATCCATAATATAGTCATGTTATATCAAATAGAAATTACTGATTTTTCAGCGTTAAAAAACAAACACCCGCTAAACACCATAAAATGTTACCAAATATAATGCCGATAATTATAATTGGACCCTCTGGAAGCGGGAATATTTTTTTTTACTTAATTTGATTATGGCGTTGATGAAATGGGATAAACTATATTTAATAACCCCACCAGCAAATTATCAACATCGCTACTAGGTGTTAAAAGATTTTAACGAGAGCGCAAAATCAATAACCGACGAAGATGTTATTGAATTTATCAACGATATCGAAGAAGCTCCTTGCGTCGAGGAGACCGACGAGACATCAACAATTTAATTGTGTACGACGATGTGGTAATGGACAATAAAAAGAAAACCGCTAGGATATTTTCAATCGAACATAAAAAATGATATAATTAACATTTCTCAACGATACACTAACATACCTAGTATGGTCAGGGACAACTGTAATATTCTTACCGTGTTCAACGCTGTTAATACACATACGCTACACAATATTCACCGGTCTTGGTGTAGCGGCGATATGGATTATAATGAATTCAAAAAACTTTGCTAAAATCACTAGAAATACCCCACAAGGATTTATAACAATAAATTTAGAATACCCTCAAACACGATATCGAATCGGATTAGATAAAAATATATGGTTGATCAATAACAGCAGGGTGGACTGTGATAAATATTTAGACTTCAATTTTATGATCATGTTATGATTTGTCTGAGAAAATATTTTGAAGTATTTAACCCTGTTGCTTGATATATGGTTATCAGCCGTTTACAGCGTCGTGATTATTGTTGTTATTTGTTATTGTTGTTGTTGTTGCATGTTTTTGTTCAGCACACGATAGGCTATACATGGCGACCAGTATTATTGGTGGAGGAAGAACCCGGGAAAAACCCCGGAAAGAACCAATGACCCACGAGAAGTTACTGGCAAGCTTTCTCGCATAACTACATTAGCCGAATCTTAGACACGAACCCACGCAGACAAGAGGTGAGATAGCAGTGATTGGTAATGGAGAGCGCTTTAGACCACTCGGCCACTCGGGGCCGCTTATTGTTGTTATCGTTATTTTTATGATTTGTCTGAGAAAATATTTTGTAGGGTTCAGCCTTCCTGCTGCTATAGTACTTCCAGTAGCACCTTGCGCATCATGAGATTCTTCTTCCTTGCGTCTAGGAGATTTTCATTCTTTCTGTTGATCTATTTGCGCAGAAAACGGTAACAAATCTCGTTGATTCCAACCAATACCACGCTTATTTTGACGAATTTTGAAGATCACCTTACGATACTCCTCCTCATACATATGTCGATATCCTGATACCATATCAGAAATATTCGAATCATCTGCAGTATATTCAACTAACTGATCATCATCCATACATTTAAGATTTTTCATAAATTCATGACTTAAGTATTTTAATTAATTTTTGAACAGATTTAATAATCTCTCTCTCTCTCTGGTAATTTCTTTCGTTTTAGTTCTTCTTTTAGCTCTTTTTGTTCTTTTCTTCGCATTTATATCTCTTCATTTCTGGCTCTTTTTGTTCTTCAGATTGACTATACATTCTATCTAACACAATGATATATGTTATATACAGTTCACTTTTTGTATTGACTCGACTCGTCTGAGTCGCAATGTTCCATATCTCTAAAATATGTTTTATGTTCCGGTTTCAACATTCTTTTCTATCATCATAACGCTTAAGAACAAATTTGATAAATTTATCTGAATCATTTTTATCCATTGCTGTTAAAGTGTCCTAAGTAAGTTTATTACGTAATTCTTCGACTATTTCTTCATCGGATTTTTTCGGACCAGATTGAGGTTTAACCGGTTGAGGTATTGGACCAGGAAGATCTCGTAAAAGTCTCTATGTTTCTTCGGTTCTCTCCGTGATTTTTTTTCAAGTTCGGGAAGAACAACCTTTATTAATTTTTTCCCTCTTTCTTTTCATATAGAACTTCTTTTACTGGTTGTAGTGACAGGTCTAAAAAATTGTTCAGCACCTATTGCAAAATCAACTGGAGATTCCTGTCGCTGTTGTAATTTTTGTCTGACAGAATCACGAATGGGTATATATTTCATAACCGCCGCTGGTTTTACTCTTGCTAATCTAGTTGTTAATGAGTCTCCTACCATTATTGTTATATGATAAGAATTATAAAATTCGTAGCAGCAGAGAGGGTGGGACAAAGAAAATGCGTCTCGGTTGGTCAGAAGTCTTTAGTTCTGTTTTTTTCACAATATTTATTTCGGTTTTGTAGGAGGCCTTAGTTTGATAAATAGACGCCTCTAAAATTTGGTTTGTTTACCCTCTCTGCTGCTACAGGTATTAGTAACCTGACACAATCTACCATATTTCTACTAAATGGTTCCTCAAATGCAGGAACAGGATGCAAATGATCCTTAGGTATTGTTTGATTGGGGTTTGCTACCATTGCACAAGTTTGAAATGATCTACAATATTTAGCAACATCACGTATAATATTGGGCTAATAAAAACTAGCCAAGATCTTGTGATAAGTCTTATTAATCTCTATATGACCAGCCAAAGAAGTTTCATGGGCCAGACTAAGTATTTCCTGTCTGTAAAGTTTTTGTACTTCAGTTTTATAGTTCACTGACCACTCATCACAAGCAGTCGTTTGTCATTCTGATTAGAATAAAAAGACTGAGTAGTTAAAAGAGGATCACTGTGTACAATACCTTCTGAGTGATCCAAACAAGGAGTGAAAGTGTCCAATACATATGTCAACTAAAGGAATACTTTCCTTATAAAAATCATTCTCAAAAGTTTTTATTGCAATAGCTCTGGTAAATGAACAAGTTGTGAATAAATCGGGAAATTCTTTTAATTTGGTTTTACTTCCTGATCCAAACAAGGCTTGTCAGTTACAAGTGGATTAACCACAACCTTGGCTCAAGCTAGGTCGTTCCCTAGTAATACATTCATGCCCTCAGCGGGAAAATAGAGACGGTTCCAACTGTCACGTGTCCAGAGGCTACGTCTGATGACAAATTTACATAATGGAGAGGAAAATTAACAAAACGACACTATACTCCATGAATAGGAATACTCTCAGGGGGCAAAATAAGGTACCTCACAATAATAAACTTTGAGAGGCTCATGTGTACCTTAAACTTCTAATATGTGTGGAATTCGCTGTATCACTCAAGAGTGATATGGAACTCTTCGATTTGAATTGATCATAATTCTCTATAATAAAATCATACTGGGGTGTATTAGCCCCAGCAAATTTATTGCTTCAATACCTGACCGTGACGGTAACCTCTTAGAAATAAGAGAATTTGGAATAGGTCTGTTTTGAATCTGATGCCTGTTTTTCAATTTATAGCAATCATTTTCCATGGTTCGATCTGAGGCTTGTCAAGATAGGACTTAATGTCATTATATGAAACAGTTTTTGGCGCTTTTAAGAATTTTGTTCAAAGTTCTTGTCCAAGCACAATCTATCAAATAACTGCTCTTTTTCTCGAGTAAATTCGACGTGATTTTGTCCAGCTTTTATTTTATAGTTTTACAATTTGTGCCGATATGCCTCAGGGAATAACTCGTAACTCTGTAAGATGGACTTCTGCACCAAATCATTGTCAGCATTCTGCTGTACTGACAGGGATGCATAGATTTCCTTGGCTTTGACAAAAAGTGTACACTGTAATAATTGAGTAAAATGCTCCCTTGGCTAAATCATTGTTTCAGTCATGTTTTCAAAATAAATAAAATATTTGTCTACATCTCTTTCCCGGAAAGGGACCACTACCGTATAATTCGATGCGAGATTAAAACTTAAATTTCTTTCTCTTCCTCTCTTTATTGTCTATCTTTTTCACCTATTACTCGAATTCTAATTGAATTTTTTCGCCTTGAAATAGACTATGTATTCACGTTTTCTATGAATATTTATGTACTATATACCTTGATACGCTCGCTCAACAATTCCTCCTTTGTATGCGGAGTTCAGCTCTTGATAGAATAACTTCGCAAAATCAGCAGGCATGGGCTAGATTATATCTGTTATCTTTTAAGATTCAAAAAAGATAACACAACAAGAAACAACATATGGTGTCAGAAAGGTTATCATTTTAATAATTAGATTCTACCTTTATAATATAATATTATTATTGCGAACATGGATTTAAGTATAGCACTGTCCGTCATAGTTAGGAAAGTTTTATATTCAGTAGACCTATGAAAGTTAAGCAAGAGCCATATAAAATGTGTCTTTTGTTATCGGTATGCATAAGGAAACGGGATATCTGTAAGACATGTACTCAAATTTCGGAGGAAGATTCTAAGAAACAGGTAACACATTTTAACAGGTATAATGTTCACGTACAGCCTCAAATGAATCTGACCAATTAATATAACGTGGTTCAACTGACTCGTACGTCATGCTCCTTCGTGAGAAGTAAGTGACTGCAATTTTAGCGATAGGACTACGTGATCCGTGTTCATATTGTTATCGGAACGAATGTTCAGAAAGTTAAGGAAAATATCATAAATGAAGTGGACAAGGTGACATTGGACAAAGCGATTAAGATTGTTAAAAAAATCGAATATTGGCAGCAAAAGGTAAAGTTACCATAGTTTTCCGGCATTAGGACGGAAGTTGATAATAAAGTAACGGATCTCGTGATACGAATGATGTGGATATTGTGGCAATACATACAATACAGTGCCCGGGAAATGGATTTAGCGTTAGGGTATCGTGCCGCAGACTAATCCTTTAATGCTGCACACCAAGTGATCCTAATGTTAGTCCCAATTTTGTATACGTCATTTTTATGGCTCTACCAGGGCTCAAACCCGCAACCCCCCTCATCGGACATTCTAACTACTTAGGCGACCGGTAAAGTTCCAGGTGATTGCAAGTTATACATATTTAAAAAAAGCAATACCAGTTGTAAATTGTCCACGAAGAGCACCAGAAGCTTTAACATGAAGCTAAACACGAGCTTTTGAGGATATAGAATTCAATATTATTAAAAGTATTACATAATCAACAGAAAGGGTAAACTCCCTTGGTGTTCACACAAAAACCCCAGAGCAGGTAAACTTAAGCATTTAACGATTTAATTCTTGAGCCATATTACCATTTGTTCCAGTTGATAACGTTACAGGAAAGGTAATGAACAACTTTTCAGTATATTGGACTGTACAGACAGACACTGGAGCAACACATTAGATGACAAGTCTTTGTTCATCAAATCCTTCGGTATTCCATTCGGACCGCCATCTAAGGTTACCATTTAGTATTATATGCTCGCAGGACATTTTGAAAAAAGAAACGTGATATATCTGACAGGATGTCAAATGTTACATGAACTGCCGACAACATATCAGTATGTCAACGCTCTCGAGATGACCATGTTGATAGTACCAACGTGCATGAACATACACTATCTAAAGGTGTGCATTTCAATCATGACAAATGTATGATAGACCTGACCGAATTACAATTTTTCGTAATATTATTAGCGTTTCGGTCTGAAATGCAACACAAGCATGGCCGATGCCACTACTAAACTAGAGGTTCCTTATAATCACGGCAAATTAAAAACAACTATTAGGGTTGTGAATATCTGAATATATTTGAGATAGATTTAGCCGAGGTCACAAGCCATTTACAATTGCACTTGGAAAAAAGACTGAGGTTTTTCTGGGACAAAGCATAGACCAAGACATTCCATAAGGTGAATAATATATAAGGCAAACTCAAATGTTTATCCATGCGAGTCATTGAGATAAAAGGTCGACGCATCCAAGTAATGACATAGTGCCTATTGAATGGACATGGATAACTAAAACCGTTTGCATCGAAGAGCTTGACAAAACAATCATACATTACGCCAAGAATGAAAGAGAACCTTTGGCTGCAAACCTTGTAGCCAATTATAATTACTTAGATTCATACTGGCACATTCAGACCATACACCCATAAAGTCAATAATACAAAGTCCCTTTCTAAATCCCGTTCACGCTTTGAGAGAACTATGTTACAGGTGACAAAATATGACATTGACGTGCACAATGTCAATCTTACCGGCACAGATTTGACTATAAACGATTATAACGTTAAGATAGTCTTTGCCAGACATATGCCTTAATTTGACTGAAGATTTTTGGCTTATATGTAAATACTATAAAACAACAATTGTTTGTAGCTGACATTGTTACGATATGGTATCAGAAAGGATCAACAAATGTAAAATTTGATACATGCTATAGTTTAAGACGTTTTGCACTGATTGCATCTCATCTAATTACAGAGAAGAACTCTTTATAGAACATGCCTTAATTTGTACAGGCCAAACGTTATTTGCGACGAGATCACTCAGACATGAAAAGTTCACATATGACACATCGGTGTAAATAAGACATGAGAGTGTGCAAAAGATTGATCAAGTATGTCTAAAGAAAATACAGAACACGTGTTGAATTGTTCGTTATGTTTAACTCACAGGGACTCTAACGTTCAGGAACCCTAAGTCCAACAGGCCTTATCATCAAACTGGTACGGACATTTTCACATTTGATGACAAAATAGCATTTTGACTGTTGACCCATATATAAGTTTTGTTTTTGCATTGACTTTTTCCAGGCACTCGTAGTTCCAAAGGTATTACAAAATTGAAAGTGCGCATGTTTTGTCATGGCATATTGTATAGTTTAGGTTAGCGACAATGGTCCACTTTACCCATACATATGATTTACTAATGGTCTTAATGAATAGAGACTCGAGCACACGACCTAAACCCCATTGCACACTATATCAAATGTTGTAACAGAAAATACCTGTTCCGTTGTTAAAAGACTGTTTAGAAAAGCAAAGGACAGCAAGCAAGTCTCTTATCTTGCTTTCTTTAATATATGAATTCTCCCCTTGGCTGCTGCTTCTCCACAGCCTCTGTGTTATTGCGTATGATAACTAGCTCTGTGTTGCATGTAATATACTCCTTTCAAACCATGACCGCGGACCAAAAATCGTGAAACAAAAATGCAGCAATTAAAACCATGAAAATAATTTTTTTAAGTCATCAAAAAGAATTGAAACCTCTTTGTAGAAATCAGAGTATAAGAGTTCAGTTTAGTAAAATCTGGATGAGAGATTAAAACTTGCATTCGAAATTCTGACAACAAATGAATTAGCAAGCGATATTGTAAATAGAACAGTGATTGAATGATAAGACTGTTAAGAATTTCATTCATGTTATGAATGTGCATGCAAGACTATTACCATTTGTGAACGATTAGGTTCTTTAGATGTGCATATCATAGTTTAGAGCATCAAACATAGATGTTTAGCTTTCCCAACTTCACCTATGTGTGCACACCAGCTAGATACTGAGACCCCTCCTCTAACAACCGTATACTCATTATTCCCACCATGAAAACGAAGTCATATTATCAACGTTCTTTTGCATACCAGGGCTCCGCAACGTGGAAAGAATTGTCCATTGAAATTAAACACAACCACACAAAGTTACTTTTGAAGAGTACTCTTAAAACTCAACTTCTTCGACGCAAGAAGACATCAAAAGGCATCATAATGTTTCCTACCTTAAATATTTTCAGCATAATTTATGTTTTCTAATTTCATGGTTCTTTTTCTTGTAGTCAAATCATTATATATGTTGTAAAGAGCTTCTAAAGATTAGGCGCTATGCATAATCCTCATTATTTTTATTATAATCAAAGCACTAAATTCTCCATATGAACACACATTAGAAAAAGGAAAGGTATTTGTTGTAGGTAAAAACAAAAAAAGACATGAAAGCAGAAACACGTTTGGAACAATGATTAAACTCTTTCCTAGAGATATGTTTGGCTCCTAAAAGAGCTTTTTTGATTTCTTTAGTGAACCTTGTTAATGTACGCACCGTAAAGGTAAAGAACAACACAAGTTCTGTCGACTCAATCGATCTCCAGTCTAATTATTGCTGGATATTGAAAATGCTGAATGAACCTCACTCGCTTCAGAGTCCTATTCCTCCATTTCTGGTACTCTTAAGGTTGTTCTTATTGTTTTCCTCGCCAGTTGACGCCATGAATGTGGTCGTTCTGGTAATCATTATTGTAGCTGCAACAGCTGCTTTTCTTGTAGTAGTTCCAGTGTCCAGTTCTTTATCTGAGGTACATCAGCCTCTTTTATGGTGGTTGTTGTCCATGTGGTGGTGCCCTCACCACAGACTTCACATTGTAGCTCAGCCGCAGTATTAAATGATGCCTTACTCTCTTTCCATATTCTTTCCTTTTGTTCTGGGCCTCTATAGCTACTTCGTCCTATAAGGCTTCCATGGTCACATCCTCCAGGAAGCGATGATCCTGATCCAAATGCACCCGAAGCTTCAAGAAAAGATATTTCTAAATAACTGTTTTGTTTATTCACGATGTTAATCAGACCACCATGCGAAGCTTTGATTAACTTCTTATTTGCATAGTCTTGTATTGTCGACGGATTATTTCTCATATTGTGGGATATTTAAGTGATCGCATGAGCTGAAATGTGAGCCACTGTCCCATACAAATTTGTGCCAACATAATATGCTTCTTAATTAAATCGAGTTTTGGGTCAATCAGATCTCTTTGGCGAGTGATTTCTTAATGTACAGGGTACATGAGTTACAATTAAATGAATGGACGTTTTCGAAAATAAAGTTACACCGTGACTTTTCCAATCGAGAATGGTCCAACAGATCCTTTTTATACCAATGTTGGTACTGGCAAAATACGACTTATTGGCTGCCAGATAGTGATGATGAACGAATGTACGGTGAAGATGATATGTGATTGCACAGCTCTCATAATCGGAAAAAGCAGAGCTGTTGTGTTACATTAAACAGGTTGCACTCCACCACTTCGGAGTACACACGGATCAAATTCAATCCTTGTTTAATCCTACACATTCAATTTAGCTCTTTGTTTTCAATGTCTTTTGCATTTAGGGTCATTTTGGTGTGTTCAACTAGAATATTGAACAAACTGAGAAAAAGTGATGAACAATTCGATCATTACACATCGTTTTGTTTTGCACATCACTTTGCCAAATGATCTTTGAAAATTTGGTAATCGTTCCGACTAAATGTTAAGCTCTGAAATAATAGCATCTAGGAATTATAATATCATAGATGCTGAACTCAGGATTGGATGGAATGGATCAATTTGGATTCATAAAAAAGTGAATCTCTTGTATTGACGAGTTCTTGCACTTGAGGATTGCAACCAAAATATTCCTTTGCTTTTCACTGACAATCAAGATTTGCGTGCGCAGAATGATTTCTAACAAAGCGATGTCCCAATGAGCTGTGTGATCCTGTTGTATGTCCTGAGGTAATTTAGCTGTGAAACACAATTAGGTGCTGTTGGAAAACACTTACAAAGAAATCTCAGAAGTTAAATAAAACTGGTTATTCATAATGCGATGGCTTTTTCATTCCAAGGAGTCGCTCGATATCAACGAAGAATTAGTTATCAAAGGTTCCGAAACTTGATTGTTGAGGTTGTTCTGGTTTTTGACTGTCTACCGTTATTACCTGTCGACGAATATTTCAAGGAAGGATTGAGAAGAAGGTGACCAATAACACTGCTGAGTAAACTGATACACATCTGTTTGTCCCCTTGTTGTAAACTCACATTACCAATGATTGCTCCTATGACACAACACAGCACAAATTTTTGACAGAAAAGGACGATTTGCTTTTACGCATACGTTGTTCACAACGCCCCCATCAGGGCTGCGTTTGTAGATCTTTGAAAAAGAAAGCTTGAGAAGTAGTACCCTTTGGGTGTTTTAACGGCACGATGGTTACTTATTTTTATATTGGATGATTGACAGAGCGGCAATCACAGGATCAAACATAGATGGATATCTTTCCCAAGTCACACGGCGTCGCTGTGTAGTCCTACTTTACATCTTTTTTATCGATATTATTTGCGATATCGTACAAGCCGTCTTCCTTTTTGATCCCTCTTTCAAGTTAGGGCAAGATAAAAGTTCATTTTAACAATTAACCGGTCACGTATTTACATTTATGGACCAATGGACGGAGTCTACCTTCGTCCTGTGACAAGAAAAAATCAATGGTTCAGGTAGGTAAAATTCTCTGGCAGAAGGTGTGATTTGTTGTTCCATTGCACACTCAACCTATATTTCTTAAGATTCTAAGTTTTATAGTTGAAAAAAGAGATGTCTCCTCTGCGTCCGAGAATTCGAGGCCTTTGCCTAATTACCATCAGAGAGGGTAACGATCACTTTGTTTTAATATTAGTTTCAAAGCTCGATATAAGTTCTGAGCTCGTTTTAGAAGTCGAAAGAATAACGTAAGCGGGTTCTAAAATATACCTTAATGAAGTAACAACAATTATTTTAACCACGATTGTATGTTCCGAACTAAGAGGCCGAGACTAAACTGGCTGCCATTGATGATGGATACTCTCTAATGTGGTTTGATGCTAAGAATAGTTTCGGCAAATGTGTTTGTGCAACATGAACGTCGCTTGTTCTTATAGCCTTTGTCACCTGGGGTAAGTGTTGATTAACTTTTGGTTTTGGCAGCAGGATATAATATTTCAACCCCTCGGTAACCCGCAGGGTCCGCAAGATTGAATTACATGATAGATACAATGTTTTCCATGCAGACTCTCTCCAATAATACACACACTGTTTACCAATAATACACTTGGTTTCGTGGGGTGTGTAGACTGCTAAGACTAGCCACAGAGGTAAGAAGCTAGAGTGGTGGCGGTAATAGGGTCATGTTTGTCTTGCTTTCTTGGTCACTTCTAACTACCATTCTTTTTGAAGCGGGTGCCATAAGAGTAGCTATAGGAGCCGACATAATGAAACTTCTCGTGTGTCCTTTTCTTCCTCATGCGTCCGTATGATCGCGTCTACCCTGGTCTCTGGGGATAGAAGGCTTTTCATCATCGGCTTGAAATGTTTCAAAGTCAGCTTATCTGTTTCATCTCTAAATTTATGATGAAAGAGTTGAAGAGGTTGCCAGAGATTACCGTACCGTCTGTAATTTTTCCTTTCTGGCCACTCGGTGCAATCCACCACTGATTGTATTTCCTTTTGTAACTCGAAGATCTCGGTGAGATTTGGATTCGGAGGTAAATTAAGGGGCCGTTGTGTCTACGTTGGACGGAATTATATACGTAGTTTGTAGCTTTCGTTCTTTAATTAGATTCCAAGGTACACGTATTAGGCCTGTTCAGAAAGGTGGTCATTTTTTTGTTATCATGGTGCATAATTAAAGGAGCTCATCACTCGATCCCAAAAAAGCAAGGGTCAATATGGGTATATATCCTCCACGTAACACCAGCATCTTTATTTTTGACTGGGGCCCCGAGTGGCCGATTGGTCTAAAGCGCTTTCCGTTACGGATCACTGCCATCTCACCTCTGTCTGCGTGGGTTCGAGTCTAAGATTCGGCTAATGTAGTTATGTGAAAAAGCTTGACGGTGGCTTCTCGTGGGTCAGTGGTTCTTTCCTGGGGTTATCACCGGTTCTTCCATCAAAAACTAATAATGGCTGCCATGTATAGCATATCGTGTGCTGAAAAATGGCGTTAAACCCTACAACAACAACAACAACAACAACAACAACAATTTCTTTTCACTAATAGGTATGTTCTCTTTGACCATTTGTTCGAAGGATCATCCAATATTTTTCTACTCGATTTTATTTTTTGGTGCTTGGATAAAGATACCGTACCATTCAACATATTTAAGCTGCAATCTTCCATACGTTCTGACGGGCTGTTTGCAATGAGATGTTTTCGCGTCGATGGTTTAAATGTCGTAAGACCGACACCATATCTCATGTTTGGCTAAGTAACTAGGCAGCTACATTTGTACCTTGGGAGGGAAGTGGAATGTATTTCTTGAGGGTCATATTTTTTTAAGGAGCAAATACAGCGATGCGAATTTACTGAGGCAAATATATTTATACTGGTTTTCGTCTCCACTGATCTTAGTTGATACGTAGTAACAACTTCATCACTGACATCATTCGACGTTGAAGTGTTTCTAATAAACTAAATTGCGATAGTTATTCTTTGGAGAAATCCAGGAAACCTTAGCAATTAAGAAGTGTCATTAAGCCAAACAGCATTGCAACTTTTTCTCGAATAAGCAGCTTTTTCTTAGTACTTTTCACTTTTTGGGACTGCGTTTTCCTTGGATGTGATACGCCCGTGACACTCCCGCTCGTCTTTTGGGAGCATTGTTTCCGGCGCATAATTGTAAGAGGGAACGAATGGTAACTCACCAAGAGAACAATTGCCCACAGGTTTTAAAATGATTTTTGTTTTGTTTGACTATCGATTCTCAATTTTTCCACTTATAACAAGGCCACTTTATCGCTTTGGTAAGGGTTGGATTGATGAGGGATTTGAATGGTATCTTGGAGTAATAACATGTTGTGAGCTTATGTCAGTATAATAATACAGATAAGCACCATACATTTAGTTTGCCGGAAATTTCTCAGTGAGATAGGACCCTAATATATTTTGACTATCTGCCATATTTTTACGATTGTATTGCTCGTAGACCTGTTCAAGAAATTTACAAACGAAAAGGTAATTTGATACTTTCGCAACTTATTGATCAATATTTATTTCAAAGGTAATCAAGGTCATCGGAGTGATTCTTTTGGCATGCATTCCAGATTAGATCTGTATGTTTGACATCAAATTTGCTAACGCTATCCAGTGTCACTTGAGTAAGAAAATAAGTTTAATATGCAGACTGTATCCCAGCGTCCACAAAACACCAACAGCAAAACTGTACCTGTATAATCTTTATTTTCACATATACCAGCAATGTTTATCCGAAACACTGACATTCTAATGTTTTTTAAGACTTGCAAACGACTACGATCAATACAAAATGCAGCGGATTGAAAATATCAGTTAATTTTAACCGAATTTTACGAGACTAATCAGAGATGGTAACAAGAACAGGAGATAGTTCATGGATAGATTTGAACAAATGTTATTTATGTATATACATTAGTGAATATATTACATTGTATATTTTATCATTTCTATTTTTCGGTGAACACTTAAATAAAATAAAACGTGGCACAGCTATCTACTGTAGTTGATACTAGTTTAGATATAATCTTTACTATTCCTTGCTTCATTTATACTGATGAACTCGTGGCACTAATTCAGTTCTCATAATAAACCTATGTAAACACTATGCTATTACTACTGCTACTACTTACACTAATAATAACGTCATTTGGTTCATACTATATTTGTCATGAACCTAATATATACATTATGCAAATTATTATTATGCATATTATATATATGTGTGTGTGTGTGTGTATATGTGTATGTGTATGTGTGTGTGATTATGCTTGTATATACTTTTATTCGAGATATAGAACTATTGCCAAAAAAAATCATGTTTTTCCTTCCTATATTTTTACAATTGATAAATATATATATATATATATATATATATATATATATATATATATATATATATATATATATATATATATATATATATATATATTAATATATATATATATTAATATATATATATATATATATATCCTTTTATTTACAAATGTGAAAATGTAAGATTTACCATAATGCCAAGCGACAGTTTATTGTGTATGTCTACAAAATTTGTATCTGCAACGACACAAAAAAAACATTACTTTGTGCATTTTTTAAAAAAAATATAAACTGCCTGACATTTAAGGTATGGGAATTAATATTCGTGTCTCTATGCGTTATTTTTCCTTATATCATTGACAATAGAAACAAAGCCGCTTGTGATGCATTGCAAAATCGGACTTCAATTGTATTCAAATAGGGTCAAAGAGTTTATAATATGTAATTTATTACGACAAATTAGATCAACTTAATTAAACCACTTTCTTAAATCACATATATCTGTATGGTCAGGCTATGCAAGCGGTCACATTACACATAAGGGATGCGATAGTGTGTGTTGCTGAAGAGAGATATTAATCTTGTAAACTTCGATTTTGGAGCAAGAGTGGTACCTAATTTAAAAAAAAAATAGTTCATTTCGTCTTTAATACAGGATATAAATTAACATCATGCGGTGCCAAAAACTATATATTTCAACTATTATATATCTTCGCCACCCGTTAAAATGTCACGTTTTGGGAACCACACAAAAAATATATCAAGTATGCTGTGTAAATGTGTCATTCACTATGAAAGTAATAACAACCTAGCATGAATGATGCGAATATTTTGGTACAATATACATACCCGAGACAGATGGGAACACTAGATCAGAGCATCGGTTTGTTGGTAACGACTAATGTGATTCTAACGAGAAAGAGGATTCGATCTAGATTGCAGGTCGAACTTATATTTTCATGTTTTGGTATTTATACACCAACTTGAACATTAGCTATTGCTATTGTCATTTCGACCTTGAACAACGATTTCCCTTTTTGATTTTATTTCCTCACCACTTTCCTATTTTTAGCAAACCTGAAACAATTGTGATGCATAAGGCTTTTTAATTTTTCAATATTGTTTATTTCAATAAGCAACTTTCATAATTTAAAAGTGGCAAAATATATCATTCTTAGCCTCAAACCATTAACTTTAATACAAATTTGTGAAGACATCACAATCTGCCGATACGTTTCTATGGTAATGTTTTCATGTCATATTCAACAGTTATCAACATGAAACAAAAATAGCATTATTAGTTTCAATAATACGATGTGGTTGCATTCATTCATACTTCATACTGCATTCTGTATTTATGCAATATCTTAATCGAAAACATTTAGGGTAATAACTGATTATCTAACTGTACAGGGGAACTTTGCCCACTTGTTTAACTAGTGTGTATTGCTAGATCGTATTTATATCACAATTTCTAATATTAATAAATATGAATACCGTCCTAAATGAGTTCTCTCCTAATTTAAATATCTCCAGTATAAAGAAATATTTGATCATGACAAAAACATGTCTCAAACATCCATTAGAACTAAGAAACTGAGCACAGATGGAAAATAAATGTATTCAGATAGACTGATTACATTCCATGTAACTGGGAAACCACAACCGTATAAATCATCCCTTGGTAGCATGTGAGTATAGTGAGATAATTGATACAACAATATATGTTGTAATCTTAAAGCAGAAGAATTTAGTGTTAGTGTACATAAATATTAAGGGATATCTCCGAATCTCTATAGATGAAATGGAACATAATCTTAGTATTTGAATTAAGATAAGTGTGCAATTACGTTTTCAGAGCTGCACGTGAAGGTCTTTAAAGTGACGATTAATGTCCCATATATTTTACATTTGAATTTTAAATACAATATTTTTCGGTAACATTTTGTACGAAAATATCGAAAGAGAACCTAAAACTATTTACTTCAGTTCACAAAACTTATTACAGAGACAAAACTCGTGCATCGCTATTATAACTATCCAACTAATTTTGATACGGATCATGTAGACCATATATATCATATTGTCTCTGTTATTAATAAAACAAACTATTATGTAGTCTTAAAGCAGAATAATTTTGTGATATCAAAAGAAAAGAAAATATAACGGAATACGCTATATGTCCATGAGACATGAACGCAATATATATATATATACGAAACGCCTCAAAATGCAACTAATCCAGTCAGCACAACAATATTTCCAAGCAGTAGTTCAACAGCATCCACAACTATGTTTCCTACATCTCAGCTACCTTCTTCTTACGTGCCAGATCCTGGTAAGTGGCAACTGTCATATATCATTGTTTCATGTTTGTAGCAAGAAAATCATGCTTGAAAATATTTAATAGTTTCAAAGTACCGTTAGGAACAAATTTGATAAATGTTATCAACATTCGTCACCAAATTATTATTTTCTTTTCATGCATGTCAAAATGGACGCATTTATTTTGCATGACAAATTGGAGGAACTATAGAACTCGATAGGAATATAACCAACGAATTGATTTCATCAGGTGCGAATTGATGTAAAAGATGGGGTTTTTAAGAGATGGGTGGAAGATAGATTGACTACGACAAATGGATGAATTATTGATCGATAATAAGATCAATAATGAAGTCTGTTTTGCCTGTTTTGATATTAAACAGCTTAATCAATCAAACAAAGAAAGTGTGTAAACATCGGTTGGTGAATTAGACCGATCAGCGAGTAATGTAGCAAGCACCATTAGAAATCTTTTAAGTTTGTTTCACTTACAAAAGCAGACACATAAAAGAAAGAGAAAAACAACACAAAACATTAATGAATATTTCTTACTATAGCAGCTAACCCATGTTCAAGTTTCTTTATTTTTTTGGCAAGCAAAGTCACATCGCCTCTGGTATGCATATACATTGGAGAAATCAAAAACATTCTATCGCAATAGTTAAAATGGAAACTTGGAAATTTCACAATTAATAATATATTGTATTTATACAGCTTGACGTTGTTTAAAAGGAAGCTTTATAACTGTTTGTATAGCATGAAGGATGACATGTATTCAAACGTCTTGAAAATATGCGAAATTATCTCAAAAAATCAAATCGTGTTTTTCTTTGCATCTGCCCTTCACAAACACAGATCCATCTAAATGACCAGCCACGTGTGGGTGTTAAGTGTGTTTGTGTACTTTGGCTTTCTTTCTAACGTAGGTTTAAAATTTTATTCATATCTTCAGGATGTCTGTTATGTGGCAGTTTATGGTGATATAGATCACTGTACTATGCAAAGAAACGTTACCTATATTAACCAATATAGTTGTTACTTACTAATTGTTAAGTGTGTTTGTGTACTTTAAGGTTTAAAATTTTAGACGTATCGTTACAATGTCTGTATTGTGGTAGTTTATATTGATATCTAGCTATGTACTGTGCAAAGAAACTGTACAGATATTGACCAATATAGTTGTAAACATACTAATTTGGTTTTTTTGAGTCTCCTGGTAGGCTATACTTTATTATTTATTTATTTATTTATTTTACTTTTCCATTTATGTATTGATTTACATAGGTGAATATGAACTACATCTGGAGTTTGATCTGAAAGAAGAAATGGCATACAACGAAACTTATAAGGACAAAACCTCTTCTCAGTTCCAGAGTTTGGCCAAAATCTTCAGTATTTCTGTAAGTGTTAGTTCAATATCTGTAGACGTATATCAAGTTTAGTTTAACTGTCAAACTTGTGCCAAACCGAATGCAAAGGAACAGTGTGTATTTAATATTGAAGGAAAATAAGAAATAGGATGTGTATTAGCCAAATGAGCTCCACTCATATCATCCGGCTCGTCTGATGGTCTACTGAATGAAAACAATGTATGGACTACGTAATTATTGTTGGCATTTGAGTGGTCAAACTGATATATAATGTCATCTAAAAAGCTGAAAGTTGGAAAATTAATGCCGCAGTACCTCAGTTTTAAATTTAGTTTTACAATGGTCAATTTACAATGATAAGTTTTACAATTATCGCATGCACAACGTTATGTTTTGCAATTGTCATTTTTAGAATTATCAGTTTACAAGGATCCGCTGTACTGTGGTAAGTTCTGCAATGGTCAGTTGTACAATGATCCCAACGAAAATGATCATTGTGCAATGGCCTGGTTTACCATGTTTGCAAACAAAGCTTTACGATTTTACAATGAGCGTTTGTACAATGATGCGTTTTAAAGGGCCAGTTGTACACAGATCGCATTTACAACAATCACATATCCTGTGATAGTATGAAATTAGCAACTTTGAGAAAGATCGTTCCTATTTTCAATCATCAGTTTTACAAGGATCATTTCTACAATGAACATTTTCCTAATAGACAATTTTTCAATAATGACGTTTACACTTATTAGTCGTCCGAACATCACGTACTCTAAATAATGATACATTTTATGGAAACTATATACTAAGTTTATATGTGTACGGATAGTATTTATGTGTTCTAAAATAACACCAGTCTTAAAAAATCTACTAAAATACGGATAATTTTCTTGTATACTATAGTACGGAAAGTTTTCGTGCATGATAAAATACGGATAGGTAATTTATTAGGCTTTATAAATCCTGCATACAATCAGAGCGAGAGACAGCATCGCTATTGCCACCTGAGACATTAGAACTCTGGTGCAAATTGGAGGACTCCCATGGTTGACACATGATTTGGAACACTACGCTTGGCACATTCTGGGACTCTGACGTCAGGAGAAAAGCCGTAAGAGAACAGCAGACTTATGATGGTCATATCTTCTACTATATTGGAGAGTTGGACTAGTCCATAATTGGAGGGGGCATCCTTGTAAACAAAGCCACCGAGGGATCTGTGCTTGAATTCCGCGTCATATCTAACAGAATCATCTTCATTCGTCTGACAGCATCTCCCTTTATTATCACACAATTATCCAAGTCTATACTCCAACTACCAATCATGATGATGAAGAAATAGAGGATGTTTACAACAAACGCAAGGATATTCTAATCATGGTAAGTACAAAGACATTCTCATCATCCAATGAGACTGGAATGCCACAGTTGGCAAAGTTGCTCTAAAAGACTGGATTGATCATTGAGGACCTTCTTTCCAAGAGCTTAGTAATGAAAGAGAGAGACGGCTGCTTGAGTTCTCATGCTACTACACCTTGGTACTAGCACTCTGGGCCAGCATAAAGCATCACGATGCTGGACATGGCACGTGTCAAATGGAACCAATCATAATCAAATCGACTACATACTGGTTCAAAACCGCTAGCGTTCTGGTTCCCAGATGCTGATGCTGGGAATGATCACGAACTCGTGATTATGAATTTCCGAGTAGGGCCGAAGAAAATCAGCAAGTCAAAGAACATTGAACAACTGAAGGACCTTATTATCTGCAAGTCAATCCGAGCCATACAATGATGTCCCATAGATCAATATACACTATAATATACGGTGACTCTAGTGGCTTTCATATCGATAGCTAAGGAAAAACAATTATTACATACCTTACCCGAACTACAACGATCTGGAAAAGACGTATCAAGATCACTACACTTACCTAATGGAGTGTTACGTTCACGACAATCTGAGACTAACAGTGCTTTACATTGTCCTTCTTTAAATGTTTCATCCATGCTTCCTAACCTTGTCTAGAGAAAATTATGAAAAATGTTTAAATCAAACGTTCTAGAAATTTATGACAACGCTGACAGTAATGATCGCGTTTATATCCAATTTCCCATTCGAAATGCAGAAGAAACGTTTCAGACAATATGACGAAACGTTTGTGAACTTTCTGGGAATTTGTTGTTTCAAAAGAGTTATTATTAAGCAAACAAAGATTCAGTAAAGGCATCTTAGTCGTAAGTAGTTATGATGTCGATCCCAATTCCCATTATAATTGTCCACAGCACGCAATCCATAAACCGTATGGTGCTCTCCGAATGTTTGTATTCTGAGAATAACACAAGTGACTAAGCACTTAAAATGTAATTTGAAATTAGTATAGAAAAGCTTCACAGTTTACGCTGTTGCTGAGAAAATGCATTTAAAGATCTTTTGTTTTATACATTCAGGTGTGGTTTCTCAGAAAATGTTGTGTATTCTGGTCAGAGATGTGAGATAAAGACGGGTGTAGTAACAGTACAGGAGAGGAATCTTTATCTTATCATCGCATGTACAATTGTTGTTGGGATTCTTCTAGTTTTCATCTCAGCAGTGTGCGTCATAAACCGGAAGCGTAACCGACTTAAAAAAGGCTTACAATTAGTTACGTGTAAGTAATGTAACAACGAATACAAATAAAGATATTTAAATCGATGGGAACGACTGGGTATTGCATAGTGTTTGGGCATCAATTAACCATCAATTGGAATAAACATTAAGTTTAATGTCAAGTATTACACGCTACAAATTCAAAGAATACATGTTATGGGGACTTCTGCACAGACACCGGTAATATGTGCAGTAATAATATACAATTCATAAGAATACACATATTCAAAGAGACCGTGTTGATTTGCAAAGGTAATAGGAAACCATACAAAATATATATGATGCCTACAAAGGTATAATGTTAGTGTTCAAAAGAGCAAACTTGAAATCATAGTATTTAATTGAAGCGGTTCAACGATGAGGAAACGAATTAGATTTAGGAGTTTTGAGCCATATCCCCCACCCTCATCCCATCCCCAAATGAATATGTAAAATGAGTAGCAATTTAATGATCTCATGTTGTCGGAGAAACAATCCAACATTTTTCAAGACAGAAGCTTTAACTCTTGCGGTATGTTGACTATATTCTGTGACCGAGTACAGCGATTTAAGGTTTAGATGCAGTCTATGGGTATGCAGATATGGCAAATACATCTTGTTGGGTATGTTAAATAGTAAGCAGAAGGTCTTTGCTTTGTTTTATTTTTGGTAGAACTGGCGTTTCAAGATTGTTTAGACTATATCATGCAAATGATATGGGAGTAATGTGTTTTTTCTATAATTCCCTTATTCCAAAGTTAAACATACAAGACTTTTTTTTAAAAAAAAAACACGACGTGCAACTGTTTAAATTTCAACCAAATGTTTACACCAACTCTGTCATCAGTCCGGGCTAACAATATGGTCAGTATATAAAACTTCAATACACGAATCGTTCCCTTACTTTATACATGGAACCTACTGATACTATTATTTGTTACTGCAGTAACAATAGAGTACTTAGTCAATATTTATTTAGTACCTTTGATTGCTCAATGTATTAGTTGATATCTGAACTTGAAACACTTTGTTGTTGCTGACTTCCGGAGGAACTCCGTGTTTTGCCCTTGTTTGAAAATACGCTAGGGTCAAATGTTTGACCTCTGGTGTGTACACTAGGTTGTTCACTATCGTGTATAATGTGTTTTTATCTTGGCCTTAGTTCTCCTGGATTAATTTGATTCCCACTGGAGATGATCAAACATGGAATTGACGCTTCTAGAATTTATGTATATGTTTTTGGTGTATCTAGCGGATTACAGTCCATGCAGACATTGGTTTCCCGGTAGACTATACAATCTTGTGAAAACAACTTTGTGCTGGAGTTAACGCTGGATAGTAGGTAATAGATGAACACAGAAGGGGATGGGACCAAAATAATTCTTTGCGATACTCCGCTGCTTCATAATATTTTGAGAACTGCTCCTGTAATTAGTTAATTGTCTAATAATGGGAACACATTTTTGTTTATTATACTGGTTTAATGGTGTCAATCAATCATATAGTATCCTCAATTGGACTAAAAAGATTTAAAATGAACCAAGTTGTGAAATTTCTATCGTAGAACTAGTTTTCATCAGACAATGTCAAATTGATACAATCAAGAATAAACGAATTTCAAGAAAAAAAAACATACAGAGTAACGTTTGTATTTGAAAATGTTGAAGCTTTCGGAACTTTTTACATAATATTCGCTTTGCAATGTCAGTATCAAGACACTATATCTAAAATGCAGTTTGCAGCTGGTTGAAACGCACAAAAGGTCTAACAATGGTGTCCCAGCTATGGATGAACGTTACGTCATCAGTCTTAATCCAGCTTTAAGAAGATATCCGGAAGGATACTGTAGTGGAAGGGTAAGGGATATGGTTACAGGTTTGTAGGCTTAAGCAGCTGGTTAATAATCGCTCAGTGTAGTAGCTTAAGTACTAAAGACATTATAATTTAAATTATTATTAGCAAACGTAAAGATTATTTTTTATTCGTTTGGAAATGCTGAGCACTATTTTAAAGCTTGTATGAACTGGATATTATTCACAAATCCATAAATTTGATGCATTTCAAATCAGACTATATTTGTGGCAATCTACTTTTCTAACTCTCCGTCTTTCTCTGGGTATTTTCCTCTGTCTTCTTTCAGACAGGTACATGAAAATTAAATGCCATGTCATTTTTTCAAGTGTTTTGCAAATGTATGCCATTGATTTAACTTATTATATACGCTAATGCCATAATCAAAGGCACAGTGTAAACAACAATTCTTAATTCAAATGACTTAATTTAAATTGTGTAGTCTACCAAAACCATAACTATTTACGATCCCGCTCTATTATTTTATCATTCAGTCGTATCTATCTATCTATCTATCTATCTATCTATCTATCTATCTATCTATCTATCTATCTATCTATCTATCTATCTACATGGCTCGTATTCTGTCTATCTGGCCTATGCATATGGATGTTCTATTGGTATTGCTGGTTCCAATACATTCATGTAATAATTCATATAGCTTTATTGACTTCAATGAATTATAATTAATATAGGTCAACGTTAGTTACCAGGACCAAGGGCTAGATGGCGGGTATTTGCAAGTACGGGATTGTGTTAGGCGCAACAGTGACGAGGACTACGATTACATTGGTCCAGAGTTGAGGTATATATGTAATCTTCACATAAAATCTTCGAACCAATCTTAAATGTAAGACGTCACAGATAATCTTGATACGATAAACTTTCAAAAATATAATTATACTTGCATTTTGTGAGCAGGTGCCTGGATTGTTATTTTGAATTATCAAATCTTGGTGCTAAGTGGAACGTATTACAGACTGTTTTGAAAAATGAAACATTGATGCTAGATATAACCTATTGCAACTTGTGTTGGAACACCAAACCGAAGCTACATGGAACCTATTACATTCTGGTCTAAACTGTCAACCATTCATGCTACATGCAACATATTACAACTTTGTTTGAAACGTATAAACCTTCGTGTTCTTTGAAACTTACCACAGTCTATCCCGAAATGTCAAACCTTGCTGTAGGAAACCTTTTTCATTATATATGTATAAAAATATGGCATTACTGTGTATCAAGACATTTTAATAAATAATGTTTTTATTGAAACATGGCTTACATAAAGGAAGAAGAGAATCCATAATTGGTTGCAGACTATGTAATTATACGTGTTGGCTGCTCTTGTATATTGTATTGATGCCGATGATGATGAAGACGACGACTGCTGATGAAATTTAAATGAATACAGTCATAGAATAAACCGTGATGTGCATAAGGTGTTTACTGTCATATAATTCTCTACCATACCATTGTACAGCTTCAGTCTCGTTACATGCCATAATATTATTTCATATTGTGTAAATTCATTATTGCTCCAAACAATAACAATATACCCCCGTTTGTAAGTCCAGTCTTCCTGCAAACAATGACAATATACCCCCGTTTGTAAGTCCAGTCTTCCTGCAAACAATAACAATATACCCCCGTTTGTAAGTGCAGTCTTGCTACAAACAATAACAATATACCACCGTTTGTAAGTCCAATCTTGCTACAAACAATAACAATCTACCCCCGTTTGTAAGTCCAATCTTGCTACAAACAACCACAATAGTTCACTTTGTGTAACGTGACTCCAGTCTTGCTGAAAATAACAACAATGTATTACCTTGTGTAACTTCAGTTTTGTTGGAAAAATAATAATATTTCACCGTGTGTAACTCCAGTTTTGCTACAAACAAGAGCAATAGTCCATCTAGTGTAAATTCAGCCTTGCTACAAACAATAACAATATTCCACCTTGTTTATCTCATGTCTTGTAAACAAAAACAATATTCCACCTTTTGCAATTGCAGTTACATACCAAAACAATTTGTCCTTAATGTGTTACTCAAAGCGTTATACAAGCCAGAATATTTCATATTATTATTATTATTATTATTATTATTATTATTATTATTATTATTATTTGTATTATTATTATTTAAATTTCAGGTTGGATCAAGATCACAACATAATTAAACAGTATGCAGCTATTATTATACCATAACGACTGTAACCATCTTACCTAATGGAATGGTGTACGCAACATTCCCTCCGAAAAAGATAGCAATACTATACGAATCTTGCAAAGTTACACTAAATGCAATCGTGTGCCTAAATACGATGAGAGAGTAAGAGAACGGGGATTCATTCGCTTTCTTATATTTTCATGTTGCACGAAGATTGTTTCTATAATTTTTATTCTTTTAAGATCGCGCAATATATGCATTCATTATACATTAATATTCCATACTAAAAAAGAGCAAACTAGGTATGGCTGCTGTTGAAACTTCTGCGTAACATTTAACCCAGAAATGTACACGCATCAAGCAATCGGTTCAGTTGTGTAAGATTATAGACTCAGTTCATGTAAGCGTTGAATCATCGCTCTAAATCAGTAAAATGATATCTTTACACGATATCGTCGTCTACAAAAGACGTAATTGTTGTTTCTTTTATTCTGTAATATCTACATACACTAATGAATAAACAAACAAAAATGTTGTTATTATTATAAGTAATATTGTTAACGCAGTATAGTTAAGTTTATACAATTTCATATTTTCCAGAACTTATTGAAATAAATCAGTGAATGGGTTTTAAAATTTACAAACCGCAAAATGCGAATCTTGTAATATAAAACTGGACGGTATTGACTCATATTGCGATAAATTTCTGTAGTCGCCGCTACGATTACAATTATATGCGGAGTACTGTATTACGTCAATGGTTTCAAAGTTACATCATTTCTGTTGAACGACGTATTAACCAGGTAAACGGAAATAACGCGAGATTTGTTGAATGAAATGATTTTGACCAGCTTTTGTATATTGCTATAAAGAGCATGCTATTTTTGTAGATTTGTTTAAGCAGAGTTCTTTATGTTGATATGTACCACCTATTTTGTTTATTATTCCAGGAAGTTGGGAAATGTGTCTAATCCCAAAATATACGCGTTTGATATTTTTTTAGAATCCAGAAAATAACTGTAAGCGTATAAATATAGCAACTTTAAAAAGTTATGTCACTAGACGTTTTTCAAACATGTTTAACATAAAATGTGCTAAACTCTAAAGTTGTCACTAAAAGTGGATGCAAATCATTCTGAACATAAAATGTATTACTTTCTAATTGTGTCATTACAAGTATATAATTTCATGTTTAACATTTTAAAAAATGTTAAAATTTGTAATGATGTCACTATAGTATATACAGCATATTTACATAAAAATGTAATAACTTCTAATATTATTGCCACACATAATATATACAAGCGCGTTTAATAAGATAGTGAAATAACATCTAATACTGTCATTACATATATATTTAAATCTTGTTTATCACAAAATATTATCAACTTTTAATGTTGTCCCGACACGTGTACACATTCATGTTTCACATGAAAATGTAATAGTTTGTAAAGCTGCTAATACAGGTGTATACAAATCATGTTGAACATTAAAATTTACTAATTTTTAACGCTGTCACTAGATTTACACAAATATATTATATTAGATATACTTGTGAGTTTACAGTTTAAAACATTATATCTGAGATCGTTGCCACAGAGAGAGAGAGAGAGAGAGAGAGAGAGAGAGAGAGAGAGAGAGAGAGAGATGCAAATAAAATTCTCATACATTTTTTAAGTCAGACTAAAGCTATCAGATGCTAAGTGGTATTCCTTGCTTCATATATCTCAGAACTTAAACGTACTCAGTAACAATAAATATATGTCTCACAAATAGTATTCACTAAATTCTGAATCAGAATATGCTACATATAAACAACATTTTCGAAAAGTATATATCTATATATACTTTTATATATATTTTAATATATATATTTGCGCATACGGTTTCAATAGTGATACACATATTTTCTAAAAAAAATCTTTTTGAATGTTTATCAAAGTTTAATGTTTGCTCAAAGGTCTAGTTATAAACTATTACATTTCAATGTGATTAAAAACTCATACTTCCGGCAGTCATTCAATATCGAGGTTTCCTGTCGATTCGTTTAGTAATGTTGAGTTGCTATTAGTATTTGTATTTGTTATATTTCCGCATTTATTAGCTATAACATTTAATATATTGCAATTATACTTTAACATTCGGCTAAATCATATTTCAGCTGTGTTTTGTCTTGCAGAGATTCAATACATTATATTATTCACGTTTCATTGTGAATACAGCTCAGTTTATGCTGATATAACATATTATCCAATGTGGTGACCCGTGAAAAGAGCGCTCGACAAAATAGCGCCGACAAAAGAGCGCCGACATAAGAGCGCAGACAAAAGAGCGCAGACAATTGTGCGCACTTAAACAAATACTTGAGGTACGATAAACGAATATGGCAGGGTTAGAAAGGAACTTTAATTTGTGATCGCTAAGGCTAATACTTGTTTAGAATGAAACAATCGGAGGTACGATCAAACGACATCACAGCTATTTGTGTTTACCTATACGAATAAACGAATATTGCAGGGTTAGAAAGGAACTTTAATTTGTGATCGCTAAGGCTAATAATTGTTTAGAATGAAACAATGGGAGGTACAATCAAACGACATCGCACCTATTTGTGTTTACCTATACGAATAAACGACTATGGCAGGGTTAGAAAGGAACTCTAATTTGTGATCGCTAAGATTCATTGAAGGACTACCTACGAGGTATAGCCCACAACTTAGAAATATCAATGCAACTATAAAGAAAACTTTCATAGACTGAACTGCCACTCATTTTAAGACATTTCATTTCAGTTTATATTCCAACTTTAGGCCTAACATGTAGAATCTTTTCATGTGTTATTAGATTGCGTTTTGAATAATGGGACTTCAGTTGATAGTCTATTATAGTTACGATGCCCGCAAACGTTCAGTCGATTATACCAGTTTTTTAGTTAAAGGAACTGAACAATTAATTTTTTGCCAATACTTGTTTTTAATGAAGCGAAAAAAGAGTTATCATCAAACGATGCCGTCTGATCTGAGTTAATTTTCTTGTTTCTATATTTTAAATACTTTTTCCGATCTTTAGTTTGCCCTCTTATGTCGGCGCTCTTTTGTCGGCAAATTAGTGCGCTCTTATGTCGGAGCTCTTATGTCTGCGCTCTTTTGACGGGGTGCCATCAAATGTACATAAATGATTTCTTGAAGTATGACAAGCGCAACGCTATAATGAAATGATACAATTCAATCGAGATAACAATATTATGAAAGGATACATTTCAATCTAGGTAACAGTATTATGAAAGGATACATATCAGTCTAGGTAACAGTATAATCATAAGATATATATCAGTCTAGGTAACAGTATTATGAAAGGATAAAATTCAGTCTAGGTAACAGTATAATGAAATGATACATATCAGTCTAGGTAACAGTATAATGATAAGAAACATATCAGTCTAGGTAACAGTATAATGAAAGGATACAATTCAGTCTTGGTAACAGTATAATGATAAGATACATATCAGTCTAGGTAACAGTATTATGAAAGGATACATTTCAGTCTCGGTAACAGTATAATGATAAGATACATATCAGTCTAGGTAACATTATTATGAAAGGATAAAATTCAGTCTAAGTAACAGTATAATGAAAGGATACATATCAGTCTAGGTAACAGTATAATGATAAGATACAAATCAGTCTAGGTAACAGTATTATGAAAGGATACATTTCAGTCTCGGTAACAGTATAATGATAAGATACATATCAGTCTAGGTAACAGTATAATGAAAGGATACAATTCAGTCTAGGTAACAGTATAATTATAAGATACATATCAGTCTCGGTAACAGTATAATCATAAGATATATATAAGTCTAGGTAACAGTATAATGATAAGATACATATCAATCTAGGTAACAGTATAATGATAAGATACATATCAGTCTAGGTAACAGTATAATGAAATGATACAATTTAGTCTAGGTAACAGTATAATGAAAAAATAAAAATCAGTATACGTATGATTATTACAAAATGATGCAAGTCAGTGAAGTTAAAAGTGGAGCTTAATAATAATGAATATAATGCACACTCAACTTCAAAGTATGCATATGGTAGTAAATATATAAATAAAAGGATCGTTACAATTTGTTAAATAAAAGCAAATTTGCTTTGTGCATTCCGTGAACATCGTGTGTGATGTGTATAATGGAAGAACGATCATTTGATAAAGATAATAAATATCCGATCAGGTTGCAGTTATTGAAAAAATGATGCCGTTGCGATTTTCTACTGCACACGCAACATGCCTTTTATTAATATATTCCAGTTTTATTTATGTATTCAAGATTAAACAGATTTTACATTTCAACATTATTGTTTTATTTCATATGCTTTATTAGAGAGGAGGGTGTACTAATACTTGTTCTTATTTAAAGTTTGAATCACTTCACTTTTTGGATACATGTTAATGGTAATAGATGTGCTAAAAGCCACACTGTTTGGTACATTAATTAAAATCATATGTTTCCTGAACTATTGTGATATTACAACAAACCCCAATGTTTACCACAAATTAAAGTTTATAATACTACATCGGAAAACATGGAAGTTTCCTTTATTGTTTATGACAGTAAGTATGGGAACACGTGAGTATTAATTATACAAATTTATATATTGTCTATGAGAGAGAGAGAGAGAGAGAGAGAGAGAGAGAGAGACAGAGAGAGAGAGACAGATGCAAATACAATATTCATGAATTTTTAAGGTCACACTAATGCTATGAGGTGCTAATATGTCTTCCTTGCTTCATATATATCAGAAATGTAATATACTCAGTAAAAATTCATATAACATGACAATATAATAACTTCTAATGATATTGCTACAGTATATATAATTGATGTAAATGCATGACTTTTTAATGCTGTTACCGCAAGGACATACGCATCATATTTAACTCAGAAATGCAATAACTTAAAATGTTCTCACTAGAAGTGCATACAGATCTTGCCTTACAAGAAAATCTTATAATTTCTAGTGTTGTCACTAAAGTATATATATATATATATATATATATATATATATATATATATATATATATATATATATATATATATATATATATATACAACAAGCTTACCATTGAAAGGTAATAACTTCTAATGTTGTCACTATAAGTTCATACAGATCGTGACTTACCAGAACATGTTATAATTCCAGTGTTGTCACTAAAATATATGTACACAAAGCTAACCTGGAAAGGTAATAACTGCTAATGATGTCATACAAATCATGTTTTGCATGAAAAAATGTAATATCTTCTAATGTTGTTGTCACGAGTACATACTATCATGTTTAAAATAATATAATAACATCTAATGATGTTACTACTGGTTTAATTAAATTATGTTTGATATACGAATGAAATAATGTTACTACAAGTATATACAAGTATACACATGTATACAACACTTGTGTATGTGTGGTGATCTGTTAATTTTAGGTATAATAATTTAAAGATGTATTATTGTCAGACAAGTACATGCAACTTGCTAATATTATTTCTGAAATAGAAACACAAAGATAAATAGGGGCATAATCATGTCTATACCTTCAGGTGACCCAACCCTTTAGAACTGTACTTCAGAGGACACTAAATGGCACGCCTAGATTGACGAAAACTAGGCACGCCTTCGTTTGTTTGCGTGCACATCAAATGACAAGATTATAGCCATTTTCTTATATCATCCTTTTTCATACTAACGCACACTATGCATGGTTGTATGCATGGACTAGTCAGTCGAGTTACATGATCCACTTTATTTTTTCTTGATCAGGGTGGTTGCATTCTGCTCCACAGAGCCTCTAAAAGTATTTATTCTCATAAGTAATAACACCAAGTTGGTAATTAAAACAATTTATACACAT
This sequence comes from Unio pictorum, assembly GCA_030141615.1. Classification (NCBI taxonomy): domain Eukaryota; kingdom Metazoa; phylum Mollusca; class Bivalvia; order Unionida; family Unionidae; genus Unio; species Unio pictorum. The sequence continues at coordinate 10,478,679 of JARLTB010000021.1, forward strand.
ACTGAACATTATTCTGACTGTAAAACTCAGCGAGTAGTCAATACTGAACAATGCTAACATTGGTTATAAAATCTAAATGTATCCATCTATATTCAATTACAATCAGCTAAACCAAATCTTATGACAAAATTTTTGACCCCGAAAATTTGGAAATACGTTTGTGCATTTACACTAATAGCTACAGAGAAAAGCTGATGGAGAGTTCCGATTTAGCTAATACTGCACCGTTACTTAATATTATGACTGAAACGTGAATATGCTCCTGTCTGAAGTTAACATATCAAAGAGGGATAACTGCTGAGACTAAATTGTATATTTTCCACAGAGTTAAGTCCCAGTCAACATGAATTCAAAATAAACATAGTGTGCACCTAAACAAATCGTACAATATTTTCCATGTCTACGTTGTACTAAATCCTATAAACACTAATCTTATAATTGATACAAAGAATATACCTATTACAAAATTTCTACTAACACTATTTCTGAAATAACAACATCACCCCAGTTATTGAGTCAATCTGACCATGACGAGGAAACCCTATGTCTTAACATCGTAGTTGATTCACTGTCATGCTTAAAATCACGTAATGGATTATACCAGTTGATAACCTATCCTGCCATAATATATGCCTCCTCGATTGGTGACAAAGATAACCAAATCGCCTACGCCACAAGGGTTGGACAAATATTGTTTCCACAATTTAATACCTAATGTCTGTCCAAACCACCTGAATGTTTGGTTAGACACAATTGTTGACAAACTCCACTCAAAGAACATAAATAGCGCAAACCTTCTAATTGATTTAGAATATATATATATATATATATATATATATATATATATATATATATATATATATACTTCACTATTTCCTTCTTTCTGAGTATAAGTACTTCTAGTTAAATAAGGAATTAACGACGCAAACAGTTTTGAAATTCCCCAAAAAGTACAAAGAGAATTGAAGTTATGCATATTCACATTTCCAATTAAGTTGTAGAAATAGGTCATATTCTAAACAATTTTATTAAGTATATACTATCCTGACTTTATCTAGCTAGATTATCATTTCAACCTTTGAGACAAAATCTGTCACTTAACTAAAACTATGATAAATATTAAAAAATCTTTAGTAATGCTAAATTTTGTTTGTTAATGCAGTTTTATATATTAACATGAGTTTTCTATATGATGTTAATGCTGCTCTGCAATATTTGTATTTGTCCTTTACTGGACATACATACAACGGTATCCAGGGCAGCAACAGATTCACGCGATGTGCATCAAAATGATTGACGTACACAAACTTTCGGACAAGGCAGTGTTTGGTTGAAAGCACGACTATGACGAAATATAATCAATGTCACTTGACACGCATTCTCTTCTTAACACATCAATGCTGGAAATTAATTTGATAATTCTAGGAAATGGGTACTCTGCATAAAATTGAGAAAGTAAATGTTTCAGTTACGTCAATACTAATGGCTCCTGAATACACCTATTACCAAATACAGTAAAGACCGGCTTGTCCACAAGCATGATGCAGTCTTACGAAGAATATCGAAGCAGCACTGCATACAATTTTAAAACTGTAATATCAGTTAATATCGGTTATTTTGTTAAATATACAGGGGGCGATTTGCTTTTATGTCTGTAGATCCAGAAGGATTCTTTGGAAAAAAATTAGAAGTATTAGTCAATGAATCAAGGGATTGGGGGTCTCACCTGTAACAATAAAACACAAGGGAAGACACGAGTCCGAACCCTTCGGTAGTTTCAATCCTGCTAGTGTATCCTAATTGCGTCTGTTAATTTGTTAATTTGTTAATTAAGCTCGACATACTCCCATCAGTATGTGACATATTGGAAAAAATGCAACAATTGTTCGCCGATTTTGACGTCTGGACAATTACCAGTCCGAAAGTGCCATTTGCATTAAGACAGTCTTAGATTTCAACATTGACCGAAATGTAAGATCCGAAGAAAAAGAGTCCGCAGTAAATATTGTTAATGTACATTATATATCAATAGGTTCAATATTTCACCACTACAAAATCGTCCACACTAGATGCCAGAGAATAGATGAGTACATACATACTGTCCTAATACACTTACAGCTTTTCTAATTGATGTTGTCAAAGCTAGCCTTCTTCTGCCACTGACTGTCCGTTTGTCAACAATTCTGATAAGTGTGATTCTTATTACAGTTCAATGACAGCCTGTTAAAAGTAAATTATGACCATTCTCTGTTATCTTCGTAACTAACAACTGCTGCTCATCCAGTTTCTTAGAAATAACCATAAAAACACAAAATGTATAACTGTTTGAGTGATTATAAAAAGTATTGACATTTATGTTCAAACAAATGGTCTATTTCAAGGGTTTTCAATGCACTGTGCATCAATTTAACCTGCAATCAATATCAAATTTACCACAATCAATATTTATTTTTGCCACCAAAATTAAAGCTCATCACAACCGATATTAACGATATTTACTGCGGACTCGTGTTTTTCCTTTTGTTATATTGTTACAGGCTAGACCCCCCCCCCCATCCATTGATTCATTGACGGATACTCCTAATATTCTTTTTAACAAATATCAGTGTGTAAACCTCTCATCTGAGGTGTCGTCAGCGCACTGTGGATGACAGGGTTTCGACTTTAATGTTTCACGGAGTTACTTCCCCTATAACGATCACACCATTCGCGTGAATGTAGTCTTGATATGAGAACCATAGTCGTTCTTTTCCGCCTCAGCCAATTCATCCATATCCTGCTCCTTCTCTTCTTCCATATTTTTCTTTATACAGAACATTATAATGTACAAATTTTTAATACTGAAAATACTTAAAATAACCATAACACCTCTAAAAGTGCTTCTAATGTCTGAAGGTCCTTTTAAGCATATGAAGTGTCAATATGGGATCTAAAATTGGTGATTTAAAGTCACATACAATAATATTCGGCATGTGCGTCCTTGAAAGGGAGGGGAGGAGAAGGGGTAGACAGTTGCCCCAGACGGAATAGGTTTTTGAGATAATTATGTTGGTGATTTCTTAAATACCGTTGAAAGTTTGTTTCGAGAGAAAAAATGTATGCCTAATTGTTGTTAGAATAGTTGTTTATCTTTCCAGTCATTTACATAGATATACAGATTATATTTTAAAAGTGATGCATTAGAATCTGCATTGATTTACGATTCCATCTCTATATAAAAATAAATTTTAGTTTCTTCATATTACCGTCCGCACAATTCGCAATATGTTTTGGATTGAAAATTTGGATTCTAACATTAAACTTGCCACTCTACATGTCTAATCTGGAATCTATCATAATGGGCAATTTTATTAGAAATATGTTGAATCAGATTCAGAGAAGAGGAAGCATGTAATTAGCTCGTATAACCTCGCACAGCTTGCTAAAATAGCAACAACAAGGTAACTAACTAGCGGATTTTTCACATTTACTATTCACTCATAGTCCATATCTGAAACCATCATATACCGCTCCACTTTAAGTAATCATTACAAGATACGTATATCGCAATATCAGTTTGTCAAAAAAATATAAAAGACTCGTACAATTAATAACAATGTATTCCTCTATGAACTATCCTCAGCATTCAATATAGCATCATTTTTCTAACTTAATCCATGAAATACAAGTATGATCGGACAGGCTTTTCTGTTATCATTACTTAATAAACCGGCTCCATTAAGATCCAGAAGCCAAGATAATGGTACGCCGATGATATAAAGATACTAGTAAATGGTAAGACTTATATCACCGAAACAATGTTTTCCTGAATTATAAAACATGTTGGATAATAAATGGGTCTTATCAAGAAATGTAAGAGATAGTATTACTTTAGTTTAATGTTTAGTGAAAGTATTTGAAAGACATTATGTAATCACGTACTTCAATTGTTTCTCTTGCAAGTCCAGTACGTAATAAAACATAGAAACAATTAGTTTTCTCATCTGTTATGAAGCACTGAAATAAAACGTATTTTACACCCAAGACAATCTTTCCTCCTGGTCAGATTTTTTAAAATTAAAACGAACACTTTCTGGTGATCAATTCGTTATACCTAGGTTCGTAGACCATGAAATTATTTACATTCTCTTCCATCATGGTTAGCACAAGCCTCTAGCCAAGATGAGATAACTGCTTAAATATTAAACCTTTCTCCACATTTTGTAATTTCCCTCTCGCTGATCTCTTGAATAATTCTAGAAACTGGTGAATTCTTGGATGCATTGAAGCACATCAAAGTGTGTCCAACCCATGTAATTGGACCCAAAATTTAGATATCAAATTCAATACCTAAGTATACCCAGTGCGTAAACTCAGAAGTAATTGAAAAGCACGTTTCTACATGTTTGGTTATCTCGATAACTAAAGCCGTCTACATTGATCTCAATGGGAATTTAAAGGTACAACCGCTCTTGGTCAACTGCCCTGATTAAATTATTACACAAAATATATATGCTAGGTACGCAGTAAATTATCTGCGGTTGTCCCTGTAGATTGTAAAAAGCCTTCGACATTAAAATAATCTTCTGAAGACATTAATAGTCAATAAATGCTCAAATGTTACATATTTCTTTGTTCAATGCTTTCCTAACAAATATAATTCATTGTGTATGCATCGAAAACCACTCATCAACATTAAACTAGGTAAAGTGTGGCATCAATTTTTAACCCGTCCATTTCATAATCTGTACGAACCTCTGTTTCTTAAATATTCGGATTTTGCTTAACTCGTTTTTGTTGAAAAGGTCTAAAAACTAGTAGCTGAAACATTTTCGATATCTATATATCATTCTGAAAATGTTGCATTCTGAAAATAGTGCATTATGTACTAAACAGTAAGTGAACTTACATTTAGTTATATATGTAATGTCACCCAACCTATCCATTTAAACTAAATACATTTGGACCACCGCTAATGACATCCAGATTTATATTCTAATTAAATTCTGTACGAGCGTTTTTCAGTTATTCTCGTTTAAAACATATTTTTTGCATATATTAAAAGGGCAAAATCACTCGGAACTCCTTCTTCTAGCTTAGAATAGCCTATCCCATTCTCCCTATTTTTGTTTTAAAGTAATGATAAAATCACCTACTATTTTACATCACATATTTGTCAGTGTGCTAAGCAAGAGTACTGGTTGCAACTGATGTATATTTTATGGGTACCACATGGGAGATAATCTTGAAAGCTCAATATTTTATCCTCGTAAATTGCTAACATTATTTTTATTATTATTATTATTATTATTATTATTATTATTATTATTATTATTATTTATTACAACTACTACTACTGCTACTACTGTTACTTCTACTAGCACTAATAACTATGTTCATTTCATCAGTAGTGCTTACACACGAATGTCAAATAATGCACTTTCCAACCATCACCAGAGAATGTATTCAGAACTCTCTCTCTCTCTCTCTCTCTCTCTCTCTCTCTCTCTCTCTCTCTCTCTCTCTCTCTGTTTGTCTGTTTGTTTTACAATGCTTTAGCTACAATTTCATTACATATATATTTGATCGACACTAGTACTAGGCTAATATGCCTCAAAACCCCAATAATACGTGTATTATTAGATAAAAACACAAATAAATAAAAACTCACTTTTTCTATCATTTTCGAATCGATTTGTAAAACTAAAACAATTGTTTGGTAAATAAGGGATGAGTTATTCCAAAATGAAACCTCATTATATGTGCAATCGTATATTGGGAAAAGTTTCATATGAAATTAATCAGCCCTTACAAAAGCTGTTTCATCTAATTGTATATAGGAATGGAAAATCAATGACCCAGGTAGAAAATACAAAACACTGATTCTTTTTCAATGCAGAATAATACCTTTTCTTCGTGGTATAATCAAAAATGTGATAGTATTATCACAGATGAGTTGAATGATGAATCTTGCTTTCAGTATGAAACATCGCTTACTGCCAGAGACCGAGCCCATATTATTTCCATTTGTCTGCATGATGTGGTGATAACGTTGACACCCAGTCGTGAAATTTCAGGTCGGTACATTTCTTCTTTGAATGTTTGGAAGCGTAACTTCTTATATTTTAATGCTGAAGATGCCTTGTCTGTCGTCGTTGTATAATTCGGAAGAATATGGGGTTGTGCCAGAAGCATTTGAAACAGCCCTGAAACAAAGACTGAGTTGTGAAAAGACGAGCAATGATAACTGTATTCGTCAGACCGAATCATTTATAACGCAGCAGCCAAAATACTCGAACAAGGAAATATATATGAGTAATATTTGCCAAATACCCAGAGAATCGGTGTACAGCAAACACTGATGGATCTAGATAAGATGTTCCATGCTATGGTCGATGAAAGTTTAGACTTGATATCAATATATCGATGTCATGCAACCAGTATTTAAACTCTTGAATTTTTGTTACCTATCCATCATTGATTCCTTGATAAAAGATTTAAATCATCAAATTCATTCAATCACAGAACGAAAGCATGATTTGTTGAAGATCATGATAAGTTATATGGTGTATTGTCTTTTATCAATCCTTCCGAAATGCCATCAAATCATGTGCCCTGCAACATGGATTTCGACTGTTTGAATGAATCTGTTTGCTTGGTTTTCTGGATGAAACAATCCTACTTGCTCTCCATACAACTTTTATCCACTCTTACCCAATTCGCTGTGTAGCTGTAAGACTCTACTTTCTGCTGATGTCTGGTCCGATTACAAAAGATATTGTTGCTGGCAAAGGTTTGATGTTTCACATGATCACAGGCACACGAAAAGTTCCTTGGACGTTCAGATTTTTAGTCTGTCGCCCAGCAGTCTAAATCTTCAAAATTTATCAGCTATGTTCCGTGTCATTGTTAGTATTTGCTATAAAGTACAAACTAACGTATTAGGAATAGACGTCCCCATGTATTCATTGGTATGTACTGTGCTCAGTGTCGCACCACAATGTCAACCCAAGCTTTTTCAACTAAAGGTTTACTTTCATCTCCATATATATTAGTTTTAATTAAGAAATGTGTTTCAGGTTTAATGTCTTCTTTTTTAATTACATGTTATTGTAGTGAAAGCATCAACCTTGATTCAAAGTTAGTGAGAAACAAATAAACAGGTTTCATGTTTATTTTAAAAGTGTTGGTCGTTTTCAAGATCAATATGGGATCAGTGCAGAAGTAAGCAACATTTAATTTTTTAAAGTAAAAATGATTGATTCTTGTCCAGGTCTTGTTAGGAGTATATGATATATAAATAATCACCTGACTCAATTACCAGAACATTTCTAAACATGTTTAAAGAACAAACATCTCCTAACATAATATTCAGAACATTAAATATTATCTCTAATACCTACCTACCTACCTACCTACCTACCTACATACATACATACATACAAACCTACCTACCTACCTACCTGGCCTGCCTGCCTGCCTGCTTACCTACCTACCTACCTACCTACCTACCTACCTACCTACATACCTACCTACCTACCTACCTACCTACCTACCTACCTACCTACCTACATACATACATACATACATACATACATACATACATACATAAATACATACATACATACATACATACATACATACATACATACATACATACATACATACATACATACATACATACATACATACATACATACATACATACATACATACATACATACATACATACATAGTACAATAACATTATTATTTTAAAAGGAAAAGAATAAAAATATACGTTTAGAAACCGCCTTACTAACGAATTGTTGATTAGCATTGAGTTTTAAACATCGCTTGCCGAACGTTAAAAACAAGAATGGATAACGTCACTAAATATTGGAAAACAAAGTCATGTCAATAAGGTTCATATTTTACTATATATGCTTACACTTTTGGGATATAACAGCTGACTTACAGGAAATGATAAGGGCTACATAGATGAGATGTTTGCGAAAGATGACCATGTCACAAATGACGAGATAAGGCAAAGGATCAGACAAGTTATTGGGCCTTAGGACGATCTCTTGATCACAGTTAAAAGACATAAACTGTAGTGGTATGGGTATTATCACGATCATCAGGACATGCCACGACAATCATGCAAGACACTGTACTAGGACGAAGAACGAGAGGAAAGCAGAGAAAGAGTGAGAAGATAACAATCGAGAGTTGACAGGATCGACATTGAGAAACTCACTGAGAAATACGGACAATCGAGAGGAATGGATGAATCTGGTTGTTCGGTCTTGTGCGGTGCCCAACGATCCACCATTCTACGGAACTGATGATGATGATGATGATGATGATGATGATGATGATGATGATGATTAATGAAGATGGTGGTGATGATGATGATGATGATGAAGTGTACACTGGACTTCACATAATATCAAGAAATTTGCACAACAAATGAAACAATGGCGAACTTTTCTAATTGGGTAGAATATGATTCTTACAGTACCAACCACTTTAAAAGTAATATTAGGCTTTATTAAAACACAACAGCGTTCCTTCTTATTATATTGTTATATTTCGGGTTATCGCAAATACGCTATTATTGGTACTAGGACAAGGAAGCAATGAAACTACCTTAAGCAAGATCTGTATTAAAATTACTGGGTTTTGAAAGATTATCCCGTATACAGGGAGTCATTTAATTATATTTTCACTTACACAGTTCAATGGCAAAACCAAATATTTAAACTTCACGAAATGGTCGTTCCCATCTCTACACTCTTTTATTTGATTCGCTTGAAACTCGAAACTCAACAAACGTTGAGTACCTTTACATCTTTTGAAAGTACATTAAAGATACAAGGATGTTAAACTAGTTATACATCCTCAGTATCGATGTTTTGCAGTTTCTCTCTCTCCAAGTATTTTTGAATTGGTAGTTGTTGAAGGTGCATTACGCACTAATGCTGTTTCTTCCTCAGATTTGGTGACACCATTGTTTCATTGCCTCAACATACTTTTCCTATTCTAACCGTTGTCCTTTCATTGCCAACAAATCCTATTTGTTTTCGGTTTTTCTTTTAATATTGGTTTCATTTAATGCGCTTGCCATGTGTGATTATTTTGTAGACCCACCCATTCTCATATTTGTTTGGAGAAGGGCTTATATAATGTTAAGAGAAAATATATTTGTGCATAATTTATAATTAAAATATATTAATGTTAATTCCTAAATGATTAACCGTAACTCGGCAGTGGACGTTTTGACTGAATCTTACGTTTTCGTATTGGGCCAGGCGTACTTTTCTTGTGATATAAGTAGTTTTATTTCTATTTTTATTATATAAGAAACCTTACAAATTCAATGCACCGTGTCCGAATGATAACAGATTGGATCGAATGTACAGACAAGCCTAGGCAATTAATTAATCGTAAAATAGCTGTAATAAGTTTACTGCTAGCTTCAGAGGTTTCACTGAGACAAGGATTCTTTCCTGTGTGCGACATTTATTTCTCGACATTTCCTTAGGTTAGGAAAAGACTTTTTATTAAATATGCGACATTTATTTATCGACTTTTTATTAATTTAGTGAAGGTCTAGGTTCTGTGTAATACCCCAAAGACCATATGCGAACTGCCGCTCTCTTTAATGCACTTGACCAACGATCGCGACACATCCAGCTGCTATGTCATTTGTCATATTCCTGCGCAAATGGTTTTTAAAAAAATACGTTGACATAAGTAGATTTTTATTATTGATTCCTTTCATAAATACCATTAACTTATAACAATGGTGAAAATGTTCGTCTGGAGCCTTTGTAACTCAGAGAGTAGATACAGTGACTAACGTGATGGTTGTTCGCAATTATTATTGTCCCATCTGCAGAATGCCCGATAAGGATTAAATACAGCACACTATTCGATGGATAGGTTGCATGTTTGCATGTACATTCTAAACTGCAAAAGCGAATCGAAACTTTGCGTATGAATTTGGAGTTGAAGAAGGTTACTTATACTCATAATGTTTATAATATAATTTATGAAATAAACCAGATTTCTTATAACATATATACGTTATCTAATTAAATATATATCTTATAAAGCATAAAAGCAATCTGATATAATGCATACTTTGATATATGAGACATCAGATAAAGTTTTTAGGATATCTTATATAGATTATGACATATGTAGTTTTGTAATAAATGTGAAATCAGCTTGGTATATACATATATGTGTATGTGTATGTGTGACTGTTTAATTTAAATCTTACACGTGGAAACGTTACACAAAAGCGAGGACAGATCCTACCAAGCAGTGTATTTCATAATGTGCGAAATTTACACCGAATGACATCGCGCAAGCTCATGGAGACTCAATTTTTCTTTTGTATTCGTACGGGACTCATTTATCAAAACAGGTTGCCATTTTAGGTTTGAAAAATTAACTCTTTAACGAATTATATTAATATGTTGTTAATATACGTTGCATTATCAGGTACAATGATACTAAATTATTTAATTTCTAATCAATTATTTGTCGTTTTATATTTGAAAGTTTGTGTACATGGTTTGTTTACAAAGTTTTTCCTAATTTTTAGACACGCGTTTCGTACAGTATGAAGCTGTGTAGTATGGACAAATTCTGACCATGTACATTTAACGGTGCAAAAATGCAATTTATTAATCGTATGTTTCAGTTGCACTCTTTTAAAATCTTTAAATAAAATATGTCAAAAATTGTTTAGCAAACTTCGAATAATTAGTTATCTACAACATATTCAAGGTTATGATATAATATTTTTCAATGGTTTAATAAAGATATGTTTGGCTTGATTTCGATATTTTCTACTTTAGTCTTATGTAAAGATTGATTTAATTACTAATCCGTAATTCATAGGTAATTGGATATATTTTACCTCCTAAAATTGTTTTCAAATGATTTCTAGTCCTTGTAACAACCCATTTGTTTCACAACGTTTATATCACACGATGATTGCCATCTTTGAAAAATAACTTGAAATAGACTTATGTAGGTTAGTTGTTTTACACCATTTGTGTAGAAAATCATTATATTTTTTCCTGAATCGTCGTTATAATCATTACATAAATGAAAATCATCTTCCTGATGTTTACAGATCATTAACCTGGATTATTTATAATTTACTTAAGAAATACTAACACATTGACCGAAATAAACATAGATTGCTTCTTTATAAATAATAATACTGATTATAAAGCACACTCATAGAGAATAATGTCGCTCTGTATTAGATATTAACAATGAATACAAAAAAGGGTCGATTTGGGTCAACCAGAAATGAACTCAGTTTCGGAGGAGGTCAGGTCCAACATACAATATTACATTACAACAGCATGTAATAAAATATAAAAAAATAAAAGATTAAAAACTATTAAATTAAATTAAATTAAATATATATATATTAGAGTAACCATAAAAGCGACTATCTAGATTATATCCACAAAGGTGGTTTATAAGTATATCATAAATATTCACTTAATGGACTAATTTTAAGTAGTTGTTCAATTACTAGTACAGATGGGTTCAAACAAATGACTTATGGACAATAATCATTATATAAATTATTGTCAACTTCATGTTTTTTTAAATTTTGTAAAACTTAACCAACTGGTAATAAATAAAGAAGAATTTTTTACCGGAAATGCGCAACATAATCATTTTAAGAGAACTTCTACTAAATTATTTTATAAATTAAGGACACTTCCACCGCGATAGGTAAACTAATTAATTTACAGAAATTAAAATCCAATAAAATTAATTTAGAAGACTTAACGTCATTAGTGATGCAGAATTTGATCATAATAAATATGCAACTAGAAATTAATATAAAAATGAAGTGGAATAATACCTTTACCGATGACAAGCACTACAACCTGGTTCAGTGAGAATGTAAAGCTGACATTTAGAGACTAAACAAATTATATAATTAAGATCACCTGTCAGCGCTAATGATGCTGTAACGAAACGGTCCGTATTTAATAATGGCAACCCTCTTACATCACATTCCTATGGTAACCAGTTCCTAAGACCTCATGAATAATTTCAGACATGAAGTAACATTTAATTTTTAAGGAATGATACAATTACATGACAATTTATTACGTTTAGTAATGATAAAAATATGAATTATCATAAATATTAGTATTATGATTTGGTACAAAAATCAGATGCACAATGTGATATTGGTAAGTGTAAAGTTAAGGAAGCTAAGAACATACTAAATAATAAAGAATATATTGAGGGGAACATAGAAACACATTAGTATATATGCTATAAAGAAGCCAGAAAAATATGTTTTGGGGGAAGTATTGATTATCTGAATAAACAAGAAGTAATAAAAACATCTTGGATGAAGTCTAGAAAACATGTTTTTGATGGGAAGTATAGAGAACAATGACATACTAATATAATGTCTGATAACGTAAATTTGATACAAATATTTTTACGTTGAAATTCAGTTCGATATATCCCGAAAGAGTAATATAACTCATAACATTGTAATACATCTTCCTCATTATTGAATTTCTGGATGTTACTCAATAACGACTTGAAAAGTAAATCTTGGAGCTTTCGAACATATCATGGTAAAGTAATATATTAGTTGATACGATGCATAGAACATAAACTCTTAAAACTAAACATAAAGCTACTGTTTGAAAATCTTCTGAAGCATACTATTCAAACAATCATACAGGCCATTAAAATGAAACGTAGCATTGGCAGACCCATTAAACTCTGTGAATATCCAAGCATGTAATTTCTAGCATTTGAAATACTAAATGCTTATGATTTTACGCTTCCTAAAATACTAGTATACTGGTATACTGAAAAGAAAAATCATTGTTTGACTTGCATAAACCTACAACAAATCTACTTCCGGTTAATACATGTACAACTGATTATGACCTTTATAGAACGTTTTGGTATATTGATTCAAAGTGTGTTGGTGCTTAATTGGCCTTCAATAATTATCCTTTATTAGCTAGAGTGATAAGGGGGTGTTTTGGATTCAATAATAAATTTCTTTTAGATTAAAACATTGTCACGATAATGTTACATTTCCATTGATCTCAGTGTCCACAAATGTTAGTCTAATGGAACCATAAGATATTAAATTCACTTTCTACTGAAGGCAGTCCTATTTTTAAAATGGTAACATAATGTTCAATTCTCAATGATACCAGAGACTGAGTTTAGACCATAGAGCAGGCCAATATTTCTTTTCATATTTCTATTTAATTGCAATTAGTACAACATGTAAAACACTTTATATCATTTGTATTGCGCAATATACATGTCGCGAAGTCGCATGAACGTCAAATGGAGTTTTCCGCGATCTAATTGAATCCTCACTTACGGCTGAAAATGCTCCTACATACCAAATGCTTGCACTCGAAGAGAATCAGAACAAATGTTCGATATATCTAATTTAAACTTCATAGCTACCTGTCCTAATAAACTTTAGGGGCGCATTTTCCATAAGTTGAGTGCATTTTTGTTGCTACTTAGTTCGTTTCGTGCTTGTACTTGATTTTGAAATCATTAGCATAATTATCAAACTTCAGTCCCTTCTTCAATTCCAGCCGTTCGCGGACAATCACTCTCGATTAGTTAAGTTCTCTCTCAGTCACTTGCTCTTGATTACTCCAGCCGCGAGCAGATTATACTGTTAACTAATATTAAGCCTTATTTTACAGGACTGCACAAATATATTTGTTCCATAACTATATGAGCAAAAATAGAAAGTACTTTTAGAGAGCATGAATCGTTTGACAATTTGATAAATTCTGCGTATGCATAAGCAGGACAAGATCAAACTACGGTAAATTAAAAGTATCTGCATATTAGACCTAAATATAAATATAACTTATGCTTGTTATTGGAAGTTACGCAAATTTATTACCAATTTCAGAGTTTTCATCATTAGGAATTTCAATGCACATATAAAAATGTTGATGTTTCTGACGTCAGCCAAAGAAGATATTTGCAAGAAGAATGGAATTAAAAATTAATAATAATAATAATTTAATAATAATAATAATAATAATTATAATAATAATAATAATAATAATGAGGACTTTGTATAGCGCCTAAGCTTTATAAGCTCTAAGCGCTTTACACCATCTATAATGGTATGACTACACTAAAAAAGACAAATGACAAAAACAATGATATTGGAAAACATAAAAACATGCTGAAAACATATAAGATACAAAATATTATTTAGTCTTTAAGTTTGTTCCTGCAGTCGAAAAAGGTGAGTTTTAAGAGCACTCTTAAAAGGGACCACTGTGTCTTTTTGTCTAATTTCATTGTGCAATTCGTTCCACATCGCCGTGCCCTGGTATACAAAAGAACGTTGGCCATATGACTTCGCTTTCATAGTAGGAACAATGGGTATACAATTGTCAGAAGAAGAGCGTAAGTATCTTGCTGGTGTATACACATGTGTGATGACGGGTAGGTATGTTGGACTGGAGTCTGTCAGTGAAATGTAGCACAGAGAACAAATTTTGTGTTTGATCCTGCATCAGATTGATAGCCAGTGTAGGGTACAGAGAAGTGGTTAGGCGTGCTCTGATCGAGGAACTCTAAAAATGATTCGAACAGCTGTTTTGAAAGTTTTGAAGTTTCTGGAGTAGATATTGTGACGAACCAGACAGAATTGAGTTACAATAGTCCAGTCATGAAAGTACGAATGAACACACAAGTGTTTTAGTGGCATCAACTGAAAGATATTTGCGAATGGAACTGATGCGTCTCAGTTCAAGATATGCAGCATTGCATATGTTACTGACATATTGGTGGAATGTGAGAGTACTGTCTAGAGTAGCATCTAGGTTTCGTACTGACAATTAGAATTTAATGTTGGTGTTGCTGATATTGATTGTTTGAGGTAAAGGATTTGAATGATAATGTCTTTGTGTTGTGATAAGAATAGCCTCAGTTTTTTTCAGCATTTATCTGCAGCTTGTTAAATGTCATCCATGATTACAAACATTTCATTCATCCAACCTATGTAAGAAATATTATGTAATTGGGACATGGATCTTTGCACACAAAAACTACCTTATTCAGTCTAGGCGAATTATGGAATGCTAACTCGAAAATCATTGGTTGTGGACTGTACCCGTTAATCTAACGCTCTTTACATGATTTGAGCTCTCCTTCTACAGCTCGCTCAACGTTTGATTGCGGCAGTACAAACTATGATCTATTAAGCTGGTCCTCTCACGCTGACACTATTATCTCTTCAGCGTGATGTTACCAGTCAGCATAAGCATCACTCTCTTGATAACTACAGATTGATCTCGTTTAATTCTTTTCATTGATTTTTTTGAACTCTTTGTTATTCTTTAAAGAAATTGTAAAAACAATTCAGCCAAGTATGTAATTAGTGTATGCCTATATATGAAGTATTCAATAGGATTATGAATCAACCTTTTAAGTTGGCAGCTGCATATTTGAGAGGCAAGTGCAGTAGAATCAATAAAGAGCTAATCATTAGCTATCCCATCCAAATATGTATAGAACAGCACTTTTCATGACATCGTGTAACCACTTTCTGTTCTCAATCAACTTCTGAAGATTTAGTCATTTGCACAGAGAGAGAGAGAGAGAGAGAGAGAGAGAGAGAGAGAGAGAGAGAGAGAGAGAGAGAGAGAGACAGACAGACAGACAGACAGACATACAGACAGACAGAGAGATAAAGGGAGACAGAGAGAGAAACATAGAGAGAGACAGAGAGAGATACAGACATACAGAGATAGACAGGCGGAAACAGACTGACAGAGATACGTTTATATACGACTATTTTGAAACATTCTCAGTAAATTATAATAACGCAATGTAGGCATCATTTACATTTCTGAATGCGGCAAAAGAATTGTTATGTATATTTAATTTAATTGTTTGCCTGCTGCTTTTTTATTCCATTGCATGATATTGTAATGTAATACAATTAACTGGATTTGATATTCTCTAAAATAAAGTTACGTTATGTTTGACTTTACTGACGTTTTGTTTATGGTCGATGTAAACATCTAATACTAGAAAAATTGTATCTAGTTACTGACCTTTTTCCAATCAGTAACATGTTTTGCAAACAACTTCTTAGAGTAAGACTCATTATGTTGAGTAAAGGTCATTTAATTAAGCATGTGCTAATTGGTAAGCACGCTTCTATTTTTTCCAGAACAATGATCTGTTGTCTCTTATATGGGAATCTGTTTGCGTCTTAATAATATCTCCGATGTTTAGATACGAATGATGTGAGTTTTGGTTTAACATCTAACTCGTTAAGTTGTGACCAGTTTGAGCTAAATCTTGTTTTGTTTAAAGTATTGAATGCAAGTGATTATGTTCTCTGGAAAGACAAAAGTGCTCTGATATAATTCTTGCACAAATTTATTCATTTAAATTTATACCTGGAAAATATTGTATGCGTTTCAACAAGAGACTGTTGACACATCATTACAACGCTGACTATATTTGTATGTTTGATAATAATTCTGTGTTCTTTTAGTAAAACAGGTCATGAAATCTTCCACATCAATATTTGCTTTGTCCGTTTGTAACCTACATTTGGAAAGACAGTTTTCATTGTATAAAGACCAGGTGTAGACATGTGCACGGTCTAAATTTTAACCATGCAGAAATAGTACAGTATTTTATTTTTAAAATATCTGTCAACCGAATGCTTACTTACAGAGTGCAACGAAATGCATATTCAAGAGTAGCATACATAACAGCATTATATATATTATGCAACTTTAATTTCCATCATTTATTAGTTGCATTATTGTATTTTTTTTAATTACATGCCATTGTAGTACAACATTGTATATTGGACTTGACCTTGTCCAAAACTGAATTCATCTCTGCTTGACCTGAAATATGTTTCCTGTACACAACCAATACACATCTAATGTAGTTTCTATTATTAACAGAAGAACTTATGGGTCTTTTTTCGGTTTAGGTCTAGGTTCTGGTTTCCAACAGTATTTAAGGTTTATATGTTGTAAACATTCGATACCTCCCAGATGGGGTCACTGTAATGTACATTAAGAACGGCTGGAATATTCATAACATGTGCTCATGTACTGATACACCCCCCCTCACAGTATGTTAAAACATTTAGTCATTTATGTATATGTGTTTCACTGTCTTCACTTATATATAGGCATTAAAACAGTCCAAACTTGACTTGACCATCACACACATGAGACCGTTTAGTCACAATTATTCACGTCATTAAACGTATACGGTTTATTGTTGCTGAAAACAAACAAACCAACAACTGTATCTCATCAGGTATGATTTTCTTTAAAAATAGTTTCTCCACATTAGTGGAAGGTATCTTAGACCCATACAACGACACAATCCATGAACAGCTTTTATAGTATCTTTCGTCGGATTTGAAAATGCTCTTTAAAGGTAAACCGTATCCATTGCTTGCTATTCACCAAATTAGGAAAAAGCACTTGTGTTTGAACATGCAATTTTTAGAGTCATGGCATCATGATATTCTCATGATATTTTACTACAGTTTTTAAAAGAATTAGAACAGAATATCTTAACTTAATATATTATATTTTGTACTGTATCCGTTTAAATGTGTATCATGAGACAACTGTAACACACGCACATTATTAATCTTCGAAAAGCAAACAAGAAAGAAATATACGAGTTATCTTTTCTTGTTCTGTTAATGTACTTTTTTCTTCCATCTTAAAGTATATTAACATATTCCTGCAGAATATGCGCCAGTGTTACGTGTTAGACATATTTAACAGGTGCATAAAATTGTACTTATTGTCATTGCATCTGTGGATAACGATGTTGTTGCACATTTCTTGTTCTGATTCATTGTGGTGTCCCATCTATTATGCATTTATTCTTTGGAAGTTCACGTCATTATAATTGTGGAACTAAACAACGAAATCAAATGTCAGTTGAATTTTAATTTATTCGGAATAAGTTTTATTAAATTCTTTTTTGCATCTATTTTGTCTGTAACATCACAGTCCCAGTTGCATGCTAACATACACATTCAGATTACGCTGAACACGTACTGACGGAATAATCTAAGATATTTTAAAACAACTGTAAAATGTCTACCAGGCCAATCAGTGAATTTATAATTTTCAATCTTTAATAACATTTTTTGTGTTCATAAATAGTAGCTTGATAGTTATATTAGTATTAATATAGTATAAAACTAATATATTGTTACTAAAAGGCACTAGGTTTGTCACAACATGGTGTATGTTGTAAGGTTCAAAGTAAGAAAGCAACTTCTGCGTTGGTAACGAGGAAACTGCAGAAACGTGCGAACCGCTATGTTTGATTTGAAAATCAGAGACACTTGGGCGTAACATTTGTTATAACATTTGAGACTTAGTATATTAGGCTATTTTGTGCTGTTATGTTCACAAATATCATTCATTGGCGTTGTATTATTCAGCAGTGACCGAGCAATCAGCAACATGCAATAATTATCAACGCTAGCGATGGAAATCATCCCAGCTCAAGCCCTTAATGCCATAGTTGGTATTGGGCTGAAGGAGGCCACAAATTGGAGCCTCAGAGCAGCAGGAAAGCGAACAACACTGCTTCTCGTTTGGGATAAGGAAGGAAAAATGGAATTACAAGGGGCACCCAAGTACATGAGAAACAGAGGTAGACAACGACGGGGGCGGGAAACCGAACCGGTCTAAATTACCCCACCCCAACAACCAGAAGTTCCTGAAGAACCTGCCCCTACGTTTCCCGAAACGGAATCAACTGTACAGGTGGATGCAATGAATGTTCTACAGGAACAGATAGCAGTGCTATCCACACAACTTCAGGCCACGTCACCTTTTTTCGAACCTGAACCAGAACCATCACCACCACCACCACCACCCCCAACAAAGAAAGGGAAGGGGAAAAAGGGGTGACTTAAACGTCCACCCCCACCCCCACTCATTCACCAGGCGTGGCAATGAACCTGGAAAAAAATTAGAGGAAGCCACCCCAGAGGACAAATGGGAGTCACTGGTGAAGACGGTGCGGATGCCGGAAAAAAACAAAGGAAAAGCTAATGGGGAAACTCTGCGACGAACTGGGACTCACGTCACTCTTGAACGACAAGAGAAAAGCTACAAGTTTCATCTCAGCGGTGACCTACATAGGGTTCCGGTCGTTACAGACTTCACCACCAAGAATCCAGCAATGGCACTTCACCCTCAAAATCCTCACCAGATATTACTATGAGGCCTTTGAAGACAGACCTCTACACCACCTCTTTGATGCAGCAGCCTATATCGCCTCCCGCCACGGACTTTGTTTTCGAAGAATATCTCGGGAGAAGAAAAGAACTGCTGCCTTCTTGGTGGAGTTGGAGGATAAGCGTGGTACTTTTACTCCAGATGAGTAACAGCCTTTTTAAGGGCTACTTTCATTGCCATTATTTTATTAAGTTCTCATTTGGCACGAGAATTCTATTTGTACAAGCTCTTTTGAGAGAACAGACTTGATCATTTTTGAACACCGCTCAAAATTTACAATCTATCCAAACTAACAGTGACAACACTTTATTTGTCACTTGGACATATTAGAACAAACGTTTGTTAGGGAATTATTTTATGTACACTTTGTACTAGAATATTGGTATGTTAGGAGATAGGAAAATTCTACAACTTTTTACATTTGACGCAATTGCACAGGTGGCTAACACGATATTGGTTATAGGCTGTCCATTAGTATAACTGGACTGAATTTGACATAATTACGGCTAGGGCGTTCCGGGGCGTAAACGACATCCATATGCAACAACGGCTGGCTTTCCAGGATCTTTTCCTCCTTTTTAACGACCGGACTCCAACAAGAATGACGATATGAGAAAACTATTTTTCTCTCGTCACCATTTGGTGCCATTGCACCCCTAGTACAGTACTTCTGATTGGTTGATAGAGTTGAGTGCGTTGCGTATTGGGTCTATTCCCACTCACCCAGGGTCGTACATTCATGTCATTAGACACTTTTTAGTGGTATGACATGACGACCAAAATTAACAAACGCACTTTTTGCGTTAAATGCCCGTGGGGATGTGGCACCATTCCTTCCCCACGGGAAAACAACCATCATATTAAAATGATGGTTTAAATCAGTGAACAAATGACCTTTATGGCCGGTTTCACTATAATTTAAATTCATTCATTCATTCGCAAATATCATTTATTAAACTTCCACGCATGCACCTAGTCAAATATTTCATAATGAAATTTCAGATAAACAAACCCTGGGGTGTGCAGCTGACTTGCAATCTATGACTTCATCCTTATTCTGACACTGCCCGACGCCATTTAGATTTTTTACAATCTCTCAGATAAATGGGTTTCTCTAAAAGGTTCTGAACAAAATAGGTCGACTTCAATATTGCATTACGAAGGAGATGCTCGTTGATGTGAGCTACATATAGAGTGATAACGACATCTGTACTTTCGATCACTTGATAATTGCTTCTAATTATATTTTCTAAGTTTCGTCATTGTCAGATGACATCGCCTCGCTGAGCCATTTTACAGGTGACTAATTGCATATCTACGTTTGATTATGTACGACACTTATATTCGGGGTAATATGACGTCTGATTATATCAAGACAATTCTGACTGATTAATAATGAAACAAAGTATTTATCCATACAGCGGTCACGATTTAGTATAACACGAATCATCGTCGATTATCGTTACAGTAAGTTCTTTGCAGTTTCTCTGCAATAAATCGAAAGATTAAATTATGTACATTTTGTTTAATAGTACGATTTAAAACGTATATTACTGATTATTAAGTGATCTAATTACAAATCCGTCTAGGACGTAAAGAGAATGATTGGAATTTCACTATTTGCGATCACACTTATTGCTTATAAATAATAAGTTAAATATAGAATAATATAACAGTCTGATCATTGCCGTTTTGTTTCTGTTTGCTATGCATTTTGTGGGGCTTTTCGTTTGCTTTTGTAATAAAAGTTATATCTCTTCAATTCGCCTGCATGGGAAATTGAAAAATATCGAGCAGGATGCCTATATGAACATGATTCATAGGATATAATGGTCGTTATAAATATGCAGGTTTCGTCTTCCTTTTCCTGAAATGCAATTATTAATTATGCTTATCAGTTCAATATCAGTACAATACTTACAAATTTGTTACGTAATGAACCCTGCATGTCGTCTAAAGACTATCATTAAGAATATAAATTTCGAGTTTATTATCCCTGAAATTGTATTTGTAGGTCTTGAAAATCAGCTAGATAAATTCAATGTTATTGGCCTTAATTTCTACAAATTACTGTATTGCCAATGATTACCTACCAAGGTAGTAATGTGAACTTAAATGTTTTATTTCTGTTTAAAATTATTTTATTGTTTCTATTGCGCAAAATATTTGTATTTTTAATAGCTCAACCAGTTATATGAAGTGGAGTTGCGAAGATACAGTAAATGATAAGAGTAAATGATAAGAGCGTAATTAAGTTCATATGACCGTCTCATTTCTATACAATACTTCTCAGTCAGCAGGGCACTAAAATGTTTAGTACCAGCTCTTGAAGCAAGTGTTTTGTTTTCCGGATGCGGAAAGGAAGGCGATATAAAACGATAATCCGAAGACCGGGATTTGTAATTGTCGCCATTCAACACGGAGAAAACTTAACTGTCTCTATAATGAACAGTTAGAATAAGGAAATAATGCAGCTAATGCCAGTTTAACTACGTGCACAGGATTTTCATTATGGTGAATGGGTTTGAAGAGAAAGAGATCGCGCAGAAGTTTTGTTGCAGCTCGCATAGCATTGATTTTTTGCTTCATGGCGGTAAGTATTATTACGGTAAAAGAAACCCTCGAAGGCTGGGAAAACTTAACAAATCTTGTCAATTTGACATATTGTCCACAACAAACCATGTAATGTGGGAAAATGCAATTACCATGGGGTAGGAAAATCCTTCAGGAACAATTAGAAAGGGTCAACTTGCTATCTTACCAATGCTTCCAAAAATATTTTGAAATTCTAGGACCTTTTCATAATTGATATTTAATGAGTCGCATTCATTTACGTTATACGTTGGAAACAAAGAAAACTATTAAATTAGTCACATAAGAATGCACAACGGTGTTGATTTCATAATAACTAGACTAAAGGGATATATATCAATCATCCAAATAGAGTCTTACAGAAACGTTAAGCTAAAGTTTTTACGTATGAAATAATCGTCAGCATGCACAAATATACAGCTGTAACTATGGCGATGAAGCTTCTTCCTCATTTAGCCATTCAAAGGTAAAACATGCATAAAAAGTAATGAAAATTTTCGTTCAACATTTGAAATAAAAAATCAATTGTCACTTAAAAAAAACAACAGTGTTGTATTATAATTTCTTCTTTTTCATTGGCCAGGAAAGTTCACATTGACCATTAGAAATTTGTGTATAGGCCTGGAATAAGTTGATGTATTGTATCTCTCCGTAAAGTTTTTCAACTAATTATAAATTTAGTGAGTTAATTGGCCAGTTTGTTTTCCATTTGAGGTATTGTCCCATTTTTATTATAGTTAAATGTACTATAAGATCTAATCTTTATGGAAATTTATATTGGTTTTGTGATGATATTGTTGTTTTTCAAACATAAATGAACTATATCGTACTCGCCAGCACATTGTGTATTTACTTACCACTAATCAGATACATACGGTGGACAACTATATTTTAAAACACGAAACCTGATTTTATCATTTCCATTCATTTGTATAATGGTTAATATGGTGGTTCTACATTCTTTTTTATTACCAAGTGTACGCAGTATATGTTGGAATTACAGAGAGGACCATTAACATGTACTGCAATCATAAATTGTCTGCATTAGACATTGAAAGGTTTATTGTGTTTCTAATGGTTCAGACGATACATTATAGTAAACTATTCTTTTCTAAAATAGTTTTTATCTAGAAATATTTAGGAATCTAAAACAATTGTAAAGTTCACATATCTCTGGTATTGAGGTATTCCAAGTTTACGGTATTTTCTACATAGCACATTCGTTCTTGTGCTTATACTATTTTTCCTGTCGAGTACATTATCTTAAAATTGCATCCATGAATAATATTGTCTCCAAACAAATATACTCCAGGTTGTCCAATATAATCTATATCTTCTTAACATCGATATTACTATAGCAAATTGGTTAATCAGTTTGCTTTATGACAATGTGTAATTATGTCGGAGCGACATCGAAGCATTTACGAATATACAAGTCAATATGTAATGTTATGTAAATTTATTTTTAATTGGCTTCCTTAACGTATAGATATTGAAATTACAAACTTGTTGTACACAATTTATTACTGTTTGGTGAAAAACAGTTCCGGCTCCATCCCGCCACCATCAGAGATGATTACAGATGGATTCATTTAATTATTTTTAGATACGTTTCTGTTGTTGGAGTGTACAGGTGGCAGCACGAGGACCGTGTAAGATGTATCCAGTTTATATTTTGATTTACATTTTTTGTAATACACATATCAAGCTCCCACAATTAAGGACGAAACTAGTAGAAGCTATCGTATAGACGCTGCAGGGCGTCTCCGTCTTTATCTGTTTCTGCAATCATCCGATTTAAACTGGAGTATAACTGCCTTTCAATAAAGAGCAAAGAACAACATACATACATAAATATTATTTTGAAAGTAAATGTCTGTATGTATTTTTTCGCCAATTGCTAACTTTAAGAAACCCGTAAAAATGCACTCCGGCTATATATTATGGTTCAGACCAATGTATAAGCTAAACGATCTGATTAGTGGCAATGATGTATGTATGTATGTATGTATGTATGTATGTATGTATGTATGTATGTATGTATGTATGTCCCAGTATATATATATATATATATATATATATATATATATATATATATATATATATATATATATATATATATATATATATATATATATATATAACATTCATCATGACCTCAAAAAATGGATTTATTTTCATAAAGACATATTTGCTTGTTCAAGGTGGTACTGTTACGTGCTTAGGCTCGAATAAGCAGCAACACAGAAAGAGTGAAAACTAACAAGCTTGTAAAACTTTAACAATGATTTTATTAAGTACAATTATTTTCATAAAATAAATAAACTTACAGTTTTAGAGAATCAAATCCAACAAATATAGAATTCACAAAAATAATCCGCTAATGGAATTTCAAGTCCTAATAAATAAATGTTCTAATAGTTCCAGGGTCGAATCTTGACGATGTAATAATCCAAAATGGCTGATGATGTCACGTGATGCAGTTCTTTTTTTTTTAAATCATCCAGATGAAATTATGAAACATATGTCCTTTTCCAGATAAATAGAATAATTCTTCTTTTCCAACGAATTGACACAGTCCAGAACAAGATATTAAACTCAAACAGAAAATACACAACTTCTTTAAAATAAGCCCAATTTATATTCTACTACTGTTAGCTTCCAAAATTCAGCTATATATAACTGTTCTTCTTTAGTAAACAAGTGATCACGCGCTTTTCTAGAAATTGATAGAAGTTCAGAGGAAGAGTCTACCTTCACCTAGTCAATAATAGAATAATCCAGAAGAAAATAAGCCACTAATTACTAAAAATAAAAAGTTGTCCTTGAAATTAACCAATAATTTTAGAGGCTTGTTGACAATGTCTAAAGCAAGGTCAGGATTTAGGTCAAACAAGCCAAGGTCAAAACTTGTTTACAATTAGAGAATCTAAGTCAGCCTAGACTTTCTAGAATAATTTCCCAATTAATGGATATTAACCCTAAATGAAAATTTTGGATTTAACAATTAAAAATAAATAAATAAATTAAATCCAATAGCCGTAACACCTTCCCCCATAAAATAAAAAGAAAGGTTTATATGATAAAACTTTCTTTTTATCACAAACCAATTTACATCTGATGTCAAAAGAACTAGTATAAATTACACAATATAATAAATTGTTATACACAGGAAAAACGTCTGCAGTTGTATTATCAAGAAATAGCCTCAACCTTTTAACTTTGTCCATGTCCCACAAAATGTCCTAGGAAAGGCACACAAGCACAACAGAACTCACTTTTATACAAATTAACAGTCAAACATACATTAGTAAGTCTGTTAAAGAATTATCGAATTGTTGCTAGATGTTCTTTCCAGGTGTCGTTGTAAATGATGACGTCACAAATCTCTAGACCAGAGATGAACATTTTTTTATGAGACGTTGAAATGGACTTTCTTTATATTGGTAGAGTCCTTTTGGAGTCGCAATGTTGAGTTTTCCTTTGCTCTTTCCGTAGTGGAATCTGCCAAAATCCTTTCAGAAGGTCAGAATTTGGTGACGTACTTGGCATTCCCAATTTTATCAATAGAATAGTTACTTCTTGTTAATGGGAATGAATCTGTTTTTGTCACTCTGTTCACCTTCCTATAATCAGTACACATACGGAGAGTTTTATCTGGTTTAGGAACAAATATGCATAGTGAACTCCAATCACTTTTACTGGGCTTAATAAAATCATTCTCCAGCAAATATTGAATTTCCTTTTTCAAATATTCCTGTTTGAGTGGACTCGTCCTGCATGGAATTCTCAATCTCAACGTCATGAAAATTTTGTTTGTCCTTGTAAGAATATCTGGACATAAGTGCTCATATAATAATAACTTTCAGTTCATTTCTTTCTTGCACTTGCAACTGTGAAAGTTTCTGGTCTAGATTTTTTTTATAATTTCTGAATTCCAACAATTCGTCGCTC
This sequence comes from Unio pictorum, assembly GCA_030141615.1. Lineage (NCBI taxonomy): Eukaryota > Metazoa > Mollusca > Bivalvia > Unionida > Unionidae > Unio > Unio pictorum. Next base: position 10,504,514 of record JARLTB010000021.1, read on the forward strand.
CAATATCAGTCGAATCCTGATGATATTCCTTCACTAAGAGGGACTGGTACAACTAAATTAATTACATATTTAACATGGCTATCTCTTTCAATATACTGGTACTCCTATAATTAATTTAGATCCCAGGAGCACTAATACTATAACTAATTCATTTTCTTCTTAACTTTGTAAGGGCCGTAATATCTAATTTGAAGTAAAGTAAGAAGAATGAACAAGAGTAACACAGCTCCATTATCATACTCAAAAGTTCTCTCCCTTTCAGTTCTATCAAACCTTAGTTTCATTTTTAACTTTAAATGCTTACTTGACTTGGTCTTAGGTAAGGGATTTACACAATCTACCATAATTCCACTGAATGTTTCATCAAACGTAGGAATAGGTTGCAGATGAGCCTTAGGTATCTTCTGATTGGGTTTTCCTACCATTTGACAAGCATGACAAGATCTACAATATTTGACAACATCACTTTTGATGTCTGGCCAATAGAAGTGAGTCAAAATCTTGTGATACATTTTATTAATCCCTAAATGACCAGCCAAAGGAGTTTCATGGGCCAAATTAAGTATTTCCTGTCTGTAAGTTTTTGGAACTACAATTTGATAGTTCACTGACCACTCATCACCAACAGGTACCTCGGGAGGTCTCCATTTTCTCATAAGAATTCCATTTTTAATGAAATAACAGACAGGAACTTCAGTAACTTCAGTCTCATTTATGACCCTTTGAAACAAACAGGAGATCTCAGGATCTTTTTCCTGTTCAACGACAAGTGACTGTCGTTTATCACCCTGATTAAGAGAATGAGTTATTAAAAGAGGATTACTATGATCAATACCTTCTGATTGATCTAAACCAAGAGTAAAAGTGATCTCATCAAAAACCTGACCTATACAAGTGCCAGTTGAAGGAATGCTGCCTTCTGTAACATCTCTCTCAAAATCATCACCCTGATTGAAATAAAGAGAATGAGTTGTCAAAAGAGGATCACTATGATCAATACCTTCTGATTGATCTAAACCAAGAGTAAAAGTGACCTCATCAAACACCTGACCTTTACAAGCGTCAGTTGAAGGAATACTGGCTTTTTCAACATAAGCCTGACCCACGCAGGGATCATATAAGGGAATACTGCCCTCAACAACATAAGCCTGACCCATGCATGTGTCAACGAAGGGAATACTGCCCTTTTCAACTTCATTCTCAAGAGCTTTCTTTACCATAGCTCTAGTAACTGTACAAGCTTGAAATATATCAGGGATTTCTTTTTTAATTGAATCAACTTTCTGATCCAAATTAGGCTTGTCAGTTACAAGTGGATTAACCACAACCTTGTCTCCAGCTAAGTCGTTGCCTAGCAATAAATCTATTCCCTCAACAGGTAAAACCGAGACTGTTCCAAATGTCACAGGTCCTGACACTAAGTCTGATGACAAATTTACACAATGGAGAGGAACATTAACAAAGCAGCACTCCAACCCCTGAATAAGAACACTTTCATTAGAAGAAGACTTCTCAGATAAAGGCAAAGTACCTGATAATAAAAGACTCTGAGAGGCTCCTGTGTCCCTTAAAATTTTAATAGGGGTGGGATTGGCTGAATCACCCAAAAGTGATACAGAACCCTTCGATATGAATGGTTCATACTTCTCCATATCAAAATCAGACTGGGATTTATTAGACCCAACAAATGTATTGCTTTCAATACATGATTGTGACCTTGACCTCTTGTAAATAAGAGCATTTGGAACTGGTCTATCTTGATTCTGTTGCCTATTTTTCAATTTGCAGCAATCAGAAATAACGTGTCCTTTTTTCTTGCAAAAGTTACACGTCGGAAGAGACAAGGATCTAGAATCAAACTTCTCTGAAGTCTGATTTTTGAAAGTTGTGTTAGTTTGAGTTTTAGAAGGGCTTGAATTAGGCGGAAATTCTTTTCTGCCAGTAAATTGTTGAGTAGAAGTCTTGTTAACAAAAGGAACTTTATGTGTCAATGAATATTCGTCAGCAGCTCGAGCAGCATTTTCCAAGGTTTCAATCTGATGCTCCTCAAGATAAGTTTTAACATCATTATGGACACAGTTTTTGAACTCTTCAATTAATATAATTTGCTTGAGATTTTGATAATCTTGCTCAACCTTCTTGGCTAAACACCATCTATCAAACAACTGCTCTTTTTGTCTAGCAAATTCGACATGAGTTTGTCCAGCTTCTTTTCTGTAATTTCTAAATTTTTGCCTATAAGCTTCAGGGACTAACTCATAACCTCTTAAAATGCATTCTTTAACTATGTCATAATCACCACTTTGCTGAACAGACAGTGAAGTGTAAATCTCACTAGCCTTACCAGTAATTACACATTGTAGTAACTGAGTCCAATTATCTCTTGGCTACTTTAAATTTTCTGCAACTTTTTCGAAAAGAATAAAATATTTGTCTACTTCTTTTTCTTTGAAAGGGGGCACTAATCTAATATTCCTTGCTAAATCAAAATTTTGATTTGAAGTATGATGGTGATTCTCACTTGCCAGCTCTAATTCTTTCATTTTACACTGATATTCCCTTTCTTCCTTCTCTCTCTCTCGTTCAATTTGTTTTTCTTGTAACCTTTCCTGTCTCTCTCTCCTCTTTTTCAAATTGTAATTGTCTTTCTTTCTCTCTTTCATGAAATTCCAGCTTCTTAAACTCTAATTCAGATTGTAATTGTCTTTCTTTATCCCTCTCTTGTCTCTCTCTCCTCTTTTTCAGATTGTAATTGTCTCTCTTTCTCCTCTTTTTCAGATTGTAATTGTCTCTCTTTCTCCTCTCTCTCTCTCTATCAATCCGCATTTGCTCTTTTTGTAATTCAATTTGTTTCTCTTTCTCCCTTTCCTGAAACTACAGCTTCTTTAACTCTAATTCCATCTGGAATTTTAATTCTAATTCCTTTAATTTTATGTCACAGTCTGATGCAGACTTACTGACTGGAATCAAAGCACTTTGTTCCAAAACATCCTGTTCTACCAAATACTGGACCAAAATCTTTTTGATATTTTGTTTCGTTAAAGAAGCCTTCACTTCAGAAAGATCGTATTTTCTGGCAAGTTGAACCAACTCGTCTTTTTTGAAAAGATCTAATTGCTCCTGGGTAGGATTAGAAAGAAATATTTCAACTTTAGATGTCATTTTGATACAAGCGTGTCAGTCTCACTAAAGATTTAAAATTCTCAAAAACTAGGGGAAATTCAAATTTAAATTCAAATTTATCTCAAATCTCAATCTCAATCCCGAGACGATAGCCACCAATTCTATGTTACGTGCTTAGGCTCGAATAAGCAGCAACACAGAAAGAGTGAAAACTAACAAGCTTGTAAAACTTTAACAATGATTTTATTAAGTACAATTATTTTCATAAAATAAACAAACTTACAGTTTTAGAGAATCAAATCCAACAAATATAGAATTCACAAAAATAATCCACTAATGGAATTTCAAGTCCTAATAAATAAATGTTCTAATAGTTCCAGGTTCAAATCTTGACGATGTAATAATCCAAAATGGCTGACAATGTCACGTGATGCAGTTCTTTTTTTTTTAAATCATCCAGATGAAATTATGAAACATATGTCCTTTTCCAGATAAATAGAATAATTCTTCTTTTCCAACGAATTGACACAGTCCAGAACAAGATATTAAACTCAAACAGAAAATACACAACTTCTTTAAAATAAGCCCAATTTATATTCTACTACTGTTAGCTTCCAAAATTCAGCTATATATAACTGTTCTTCTTTAGTAAACAAGTGATCACGCGCTTTTCTAGAAATTGATAGAAGTTCAGAGGAAGAGTCTACCTTCACCTAGTCAATAATAGAATAATCCAGAAGAAAATAAGCCACTAATTACTAAAAATAAAAAGTTGTCCTTGAAATTAACCAATAATTTTAGAGGCTTGTTGACAATGTCTAAAGCAAGGTCAGGATTTAGGTCAAACAAGCAAAGGTCAAAACTTGTTTACAATTAGAGAATCTAAGTCAGCCTAGACTTTCTAGAATAATTTCCCAATTAATGGATATTAACCCTAAATGATAATTTTGGATTTAACAATTAAAAATAAATAAATAAATTAAATCCAATAGCCGTAACAGTACGTTGCAAGCGTCAACTGATATATGTAACTCTTCTGTGTAAATGACGTTTTAATCCATTTCAGAAGCTTTGTTATGTTCATCGCATCCGTGTCATAGCCTCATTTGATGCATATGCCTGTTTGGCTTTGCTGTTCAGATTTAATATGATCCTTGTAGTTTGCTTTTCTTTAGATATTTTATTGCTAATTTGTTTTAAGGTTTTTGTCTGTCTCGTAGCTCAAAGTTTCTTTGAAGCACGTCAGACAATATTTGTCTTGTTTTCATTTCCTCGTCAAAGGAGATATCCATATATTGGCATTTTACAATGTTTTATCGTCAGTAAATTTCTTTTATGGATATACCAATTGATCAAAAACATATTAACGTTCGTATTGTTTATGCAGCCGTTGACTTCAGATGATGTCTGATGTCTTTATATAGGTCTATTTCAAAATGGCAAATTCAATAGGGCATTCAAAAACGATTCATGTTAAAACAATTGCAAGTTATTTTGGTGTTTAGATGAGCTAGTTTAAAAAAGCTAATGCATATTTTCTACTTGTACAATGAATCAGATGTTTGAATTAGAATTACAAATATCTTCGAAGCGGTGTTTAAATAGCAGCGATTACGATCGTTGTTACAGTGACAGATAGACAGAAAGATAGACGGACATACTAATGTATGAAGGTAACACATAATCTCGATTTTCGCAGACGTACGGCGAAAACTAGATAAATATTTTTTTAAAATACTTTGAATATGGTTTGGTAAGGAATGTTAGCACAAAAGAAAACACTCGTTAGATCTTACGCATACGGTAGAATTCACGAGTTGATAGCAGCAACTATTGTGCAAAACATGATCTAGGATTTGTTCCGCTGTTCACTGGAATATATAATTCTACTATTTAGTATATGACGATTCGCTATGCTGTATCACTCATTATGACTTCATACGGCGACTTCAGTCATGGATAGCTCCGAAATTAGATACAGATTATATTCTGTGGGCAACAATATAAAATACAGCAGAAATAAAATCATACATAATTTAAACTGGCTCAAATACTTGACAATAGTTACAGGAAAACATGACGTCACTGAAATAAACCTATATATCACCGAATAGATTTTACTTCCGCCCCACACCTCCGTCCTCCGCGGGCAGATAAACACCGAACAATAAACCGTCTATACAGCTATCGTATGTCTGTTCAATTAGGAATCACTAAATTATGTCATAACCTAAAATAATAATAACAATTTCATCGGAAATCAGTGGACAGATTCCGATCAAAATCCATTATAATTAAATTTTATGCTGTTAGTAGTCATGCATTTATGTACGGAATATTATTTTCCGACTGTAATGGCGGGACAGTGGTTTAAAAGTAGATAACATTATCATTGTTATGTAATTCAATTATTAGATAACATTATAATTGTTATGTAATTCAATTAGTGCGTGTTATCCTATTTTGTTTTACTGAGGAACAGAAATACCAAACTTGGACATTTAGCCCTTAATCCTCTTTATCCACTTCCTTTACTTCGTCATACTGCTTGCAATTATGTTTCACTCCTTAGTGAAGACCTAATAAAATAGATTGTGTCTTAAAGAGAAAAATAACCAAAACTAAATAGCTGCAACCTGCTCGTTTTCTAACTAATGATATTGGTTTGCAGACCTTCGTGCTTGTCGTATTCCTATTGGATTGCTGATTACCATCCTCAGTGTTTGCAACTTTATAAAAATGTGTTGATATTTAAAGGAATATGCTCGCATCTGTATTTACGTAATTGTATGCAAACACATAAAATAAGAAAAGTAAAACAAGTTAAGCAGGATATTATTTACTTTGACAAATGATAAACTCTTCATCGTCATATTTCTTTTCTACTTTATTGATGGCTTCCATGGATTTAGACTAGTACTTTCTGACTTTTGATAACATCTCGGCTTTCTCAAACAATGCTCTCTTCTACAGTAGGTTTTGTTTACGTTCAATCCATGGTGTAAGATCAACAGAAGCACCCTATTCATATATCAGTTTTTCATACTCATAGTGTATTCCCGTGAGTTCGACATATTTCAAAGCATTATCTAACTTTGTAGTAGTTATAGAGGTCAGTATTGGGACATGAAGAATATGTAGTTTATAATTGGAATTTACCATTACGACTCCATTTTGAAAATATGTGTCAATATGGGTTCTATTAGCATTTAACATGTGTGTCGACATATGATTCTATGAAAACTAATCGTGTGGGTTGGTATGGGGTTCGATCAGAATTTAATGTTTTAACATTATGGTTGCATTCTCTTGACCTTGAAAATATGTCTTTGGGAGCCTGTGCTAATCGTATGCTCCACATCATGCCATAATATGATTTCATTGTGTCAAATGTACATATTCAATGAAATGTATTGTCACAGGAAGAGACCAAATAGTAAATACTTATGAACCATTTTGTTATATGTGACTCCACACACTTTTAAAGCCCGGTCCTTAGATAAATACTTATATATGTTTATATATTATACATGCACCCACACCCACACATACACATGCATATTTTGTTTTGTTTTGATGATCACGAGTAAGATCTATGAGAAATGCAAGTGACTATGAAACGGACAGTTGTTATGGAAACAGGAGATCCAATCCAGATCAAAACCTGAAGTCGTTTGAATTAGGGGCAGGGGATATTTTCTTCTCTTAAACGTTGCCAAAGATAGTTTTTGTAGCGTCCTAGTCGCAATAAGGTCATCTAGGATTTTATCTACGTAAGAATGGGTGTTGGTAATCGCCACATACACCAATTTGCTGTCGTCATCTGTTTTGCTGTTGGGGTTTTAGACAGTTACTAATAACCCAATAACATGTTGGCATGCAATTTCGTGTGATTTTATGTTCCGGTGTAGGATAGTAATAAAATTATATCAAAACGTATTCTGAAATGCTTTTACGTATGAAAGTTGTCCTTAAGAAACATAATCTATTCAGATTTTTTTGTATTAGGGTAAATTAAATTGTATTAATAGTAAAAGGGTGTGTTTCTTTGTAAGGATCACTCACCGTCACATATCCTACAATACTTTCACATGCAATTTGTATGTGTTTGTGGATGAGGGTATTGATAGCAGGCAGCCTCCCATGGATTGTAATTATGTCTGATAGTAACTAAATATCCACTGACCCTTTTCAGATGAGTGTGCATGTGTATGTGTGCGAGTTGGATAAGATAGGTTTAATTGTACATATTTAAGCTAATTCCTTTCAATCCACTGTTTGTTGGTGTTGGATGAAACGGTTGTACTTGTACGATTGTAAATGAGTAGATGCGATTGATTTTTAAGTATCACGTTTAACTGTTCTCTTTTGATTATATGTGTGGGTGATGGATAATACATAGCCTTAAATTGTAATTATGTTCGTTAGTGATTACATACTATGTATTCCTATTAAAAATGATAGTGTGTGCTAGTGTGACTTAGCCATCTTCTTCATATGATTGGAGATGGTGTTTTAAAAATGTTACTCCTGTACCTGTGTATCATCATTACAGCTGTGATCTTGAATCCCACATTGTCACTTCATTCTTTCTATTTTTACGTGAGCCTAAGATATATTGTCACTATATTCTTAATCCACAATTATCAAGCCTCATTGACCCGCATACCAGCCGACTGTGCTATGAAATTTCCCTTTGAGCAGTGTCAATATGCATTCTAAATTTCCGACTATAGCCATAGTGTCGTCTAGTGTTAATCCTATGCATTCTTGTAACAATAAATTCCACCTTTGTGTTGAGTGACCTAAAATGTTAAATTTTGATGGGAATCAAAGTGGCCACAATATTGAACTTCCATAGGTCCTAGATTCCAAACCTAATGGTTAATTCTCGTAGCACCACTACGTTGCAAAGAATGTTAGACCTTTGAACGCTTATTACATTAAGTTTACTTAGCGCCACAAAGTGATCCACATTGCAAAATCACAGAGAACTATCGGAACATCTCGTAATCCCAATTGTGTCCCAGCTGTACAATTTCAGAAATCCATTCCAATGCACGTTTCTATTAGTGCCCATTCAGTTCTATGTATTACTAGAATGTCAGCCCAAATTAAATTCCCATAAACCACCATATCATCCCAGAATGCGAAACCGATGTTTTTTTTTAACATTTTAACATCAAACCAACATAAATAGCCATACCAACCCGAACATTAATCCTATGAACGATTTTTAACATTAAATTCATCCTATGTCCAAAATGAATTTTTTTCTTCAAAATGGCAACTAAATGTTAAATTGTCCGAATATCAATTCTTTGTTTATAACAAACCTCATAACTATATATCTGAACACATTTTTAATAACGTATTTTTCACTTATTTTTACTAAGTAAATCAGATATGGTATATAGTCTTACATCTTGTTGTCTTTGGTCATTCGTGGTACTGGTAATTATGATATGTCGCTTTTCACTCTCTACATTTTTAACTACTCACCTGTGCAATGATGACATTTTCTAAAAATACATTGTTTCTGCTAAAAGATCGATTCTTGTGGATTTTTGTATCTGCTCTAGTCTTTCAAATATGTTAGCACCTCTCTACCTTTGCTTTTCAAATATTTCACTTTTTCTTCTTATTTCTGGTTTATTTGGTTTTGAGCGATATATCTTGATTCTAATAATATGACCTTCACCCCCTTGACGATTTTAAAATTCGGTCACTTTACGCAGTCGATGGTGTACATTTCCCAGATAAAATTACCTTTACTTGCATAATGGACAAAACTGTATTATATGAAAATAGGCGAGGGAGCGCGACTGAAAAGCAGATCTACCACACGGGAAATCAAATAAATATATAAAGTCTGTTTTATGGCATCAAGCTGTAATGTAACGAAGAAACTGAAGAAATTAAACAACTGTTCGTATTTCGTATAGTTTGTATATTATAGTTTGTATATAAAGTAGCGAACGTATGCTTGTTTTGTTTTGTGTGTGTGTGATTGTGTGTATGTATGTGTGTGCCTGCGTTCATATATAGATATATATAGATATATATATATATATATATATATATATATATATATATATATATATATATATATATATATATATATATATATATATATATATATATATATGTGTGTGTGTGTGTGTGTGTGTGTGTGTGTGTGTGTGTGTGTGTGTGTCTCACTCATTGGACTAAAATATTAACCTTGGGCTTTATGAATTTATTTAACTGAGTTCTGTACAATGTCATTGTGATACAAAATTATTGGCAGACCATATATTTGAAATCTGGAATTCATTCGAAACACTCTTCATTTGAAGACTTGTGTAGAAAGTTTAAGGAATGTTTTGGAATTAATTCATAATACTGTAAGCTACCTTACATGTTTGTGCTTTAATGAAATTATTTAAATTATTTTAAATATTTACAAAACTTGTTGGTATTTATTGTCTTTGTTATTTTGTTTATGACCATACTATTGTGTATTTAGTTGACTTGAATAATATTAAAATAATTTGATTAATTGTTACAAACTGAATTAGACAGGTTTTATTTTTTTACAGCACACTTGTTTAAGTAATTTATCTGAAAGACTATATACAAGCCTTCATAAAACGTAACAAATAAGCTATTTCCCTTCTAGAAATTACAGTTCATTCTGTGCCAAAACCATTTACAGTCACCTTTCGAAACTGAAACTACGTAATCGATATTCATCATGATGAAATTACCGTATAGATATTCTTCTTGATGAAATAACCGTATCGATATTCTTGATGAAATAACCGTATTGATATTTCTTCATGACGAAATTACCGAATCTATTTTTCATCATCATGAAATTACCGTGTCGATATTCTTCTTGATAAAATACCCGTATCGATATTCTTCTTGATGAAATAACAGTGTTGATATTTTTTAAAATGAAATTACCGAATACATATTTCTTCATAATAAAATTATCGTATCGATATTTCTTCATGATGTAATTACCGTATCGACGTTCTTGTTGATGAAATTACCGAATCGATATTTATTCATGATGAAATTGCAGTATCGATATTTTTCTTGATGAAATAACCATATCGACATTCTTCTTGAAAGAGACACTTGTGCAGTCAGTGCCAGAACACAATCGTCTGGTGCATGGGTCAAATATTAAGCAGAATAACAGCATAAATATGGAGTGACCGATTGGGATTCAAATCGAGGACATTCATACTTCCAGCACTGATCTTATTTAGTTTATTTCAGTCGATATATTATTATTATTATTATTATTATTATTATTATTATTATTATTATTATTATTATTATTATTATTATTATAGTATTAATGTTGTTGGTGATAGTAATTATTATTATTATTAATACTATTATTATTATTATTATTATTATTATTATTATTATTTTAATTAGTAGCAGTAGTATACCCACTGTCAAAACCTTTTCCGCGTGATTTCCATGTCTTTAGAGTGCCCATTTTGTAGTCATGACTAGAACAAAGTAACCGGGTGGGATTTCGGATTTAGAACACAAAACAATTGATGGTCATGCAAGTGGTTTTTGCATGCCTCATACCCGCACACATATACATACATTCATACGTACATGGATATATGCATCCTTACATAGATACATACGTTCGTACACACACACACACACACACACACACACACACACACTGGCGCTAGCAAAGATGCACTTGGTAAAAATAATATTAGTTTGTTATGACTCGTTTGAAAAGTTAAAACGATTGACAGAGTCTTTAGGGTTATTGTTTTTTGTTGTGGTTATAGGGTGCAGCGCCAACTTTTAGTACAAGATAGTCTATAAATGGCGGCCAATATAAATGATGGTGGAAGAAACCGAGAAAATCCCAGAAAAAAAAAATGAAGCTACCGAAAAGCTTTCTCTCGTACTCGTACCCACATTGGACCAGACCGAGACTCGAACCCACACAGACAGTGGTGATATGGTAAAAAACCGTAAATGTGAGCGCTTTAGAGCAATCGCCAACCCGGAGACCTGATAACTGAATCCAAGTGTTTCCTATAGAGAATAATGTCAACAATAAATAACGGTATGGAAGTTGATGAAGTGTTACAACTATATGTACTTAAACTATGTAATAGGAAAATAAAATTGGACAAATAGTATATTTCCCCTAGAATGCAAATTGAAAATTTAGGATCCTCTCAAAGCATTTATCATTTAAACTCAAATCATCCTAACTGTTCTCACACAAGAACAAAACTATATAATGTTGCTAATGAATTCCAAGTTTTGAATCTACTGATGCACCAATAAACGATATAACCTGATATCATCCAGAATGTCTTTTAATGGGTCATCAGTAATCCATAAGTAATTATTAGTCCAAAACGTCAATGAGCACTTTGTAATTCTAATCAATACTTAAAACAATAATTCCTCTCAAAGATATCTGAACACAATTTAGAATAGGAATGAATAATTGATCACATTGTTCTCCATGTATAGATACTGATCTGATGCATGCCATAAGATAATGCTTTGGATAAGTCCATTCTGTTAGGACAAAAAATCTATCAAATTATGTCTTTAAATTTACTTCCCATGCATTCTAAGACCATGCTTAAGTCACAGAAATGACAACACCCTTTGAGAAAACGTCTCTCAAAGGAGTCGTACTATCTTTTTGACACAAGACCTAATGGAAGATGCAAGCCAAGGGCGATTTAAACGTCGTTTCTTTATGAACTATTTGATAAATCATCACGCATTTTCGCTTTTTTTATTGGTCTGTAATTTGCGCATCTTAACGGCAGAAGTCAGTCTCAGGTTTATCATTCTACTCCTGAGGTTCATCCTCTTCCTAGCAATACTTTTGAAGTATCGTCAGTACTGGAATTAATTTCCTTCTACAACAGAGTTAAACAAATTATTAATTTGGAATAGATATAAGTTTTTCCAAGAACATGCCGGGTAATTTGGAATGGCGTTAAAGACATTCCTAGGATATGCCGGATAATTTGGAATAGAATTAAAGATATTCTAAGTCCATGAATAAATTGTTCGTTTAAGTGAAGGAAATGCCTAATTTTGATTGAACAATGTCCGAAATGAATAGACTTATTTATTATAATTATTAATCCTAAATTACGTAAGGCACCCATGTATGTGTAAACGCGCGTATGCTAGGGTGCATATGTCCATGTACGTATGAATGTATGTATTTGTGTGTTGGTATGAAGGCAGGCAAAAACCGCATGCATGATCATTAATTGTGTTGTGTTGTAAATCCAAAATCCCACCCGGTTATCTTGTTCCAGTAAAGAGTACAAAATCGGCACTCTAAAGACAAGAAGATCCCCCTCCCACCAAGTCCAGTAAATTATTGGACTGGTTAGTGAGTTTTAAATTAATTCTCGTTAATAAATTATTGTGACATCGCATATAGAAACGGTTCATTGGTTCTTGAATTATTAAAAATCCGAGTAAAACCATTGGTGCAAACGAATATAAACTTGTGTCCTTGTAGAGCCTGATTTGATTTTTCGAGATTTATTTGGTAAATTCCATGAATAACATCACATGCTAGGTTTACTGCAATCACCGAGGATATATTAACATTTCCAACCGCTATATGCCTACCCATTTCATCTGGGTCATTATTATGTTGGAGGATGCCCATTGTGGGTATTTTTTCCCATATAGCGATGATCAGAGAAAAGTTTTCATTCATAAAATCGCTATGTGTTTTCATTAGTTGCTCGGTTGCAATCTCGGGTATTATGAATGTTGGTAATTGTTGTTTGGTTATATTATAATGATCAATAAAATCCTTATCTAAATGAATCCATACCTTATTATCATACGATATCGCCGTTGGAACATTTAATACTCGATCACGAATTCGTAGATTAATGTACTTGATATCGTTTATTATTTGATTTATATGCTGTTTCGATAATTTGCTGTTTTAAATCATCATAATAATGTTGTGTAGCACTAAGAAATACATTTCTTAATTTATTAAATGCGCGAGTTAGTTCTGAGTTTATTCGTTCTCGGAAAGTATTAATATACTATTCATTTACAGCCAGTCCCCCTATAAAAGCACTCTTAAATACATTATTAATATTATTAGGTATTTTTTCTCCATTAGATAGAATAAGGAATAATTGTTTTCCCAAATCGGTTCTCTGTACTCTGGTTCTGCTATAAATATTTTAACATCTGTGGTAAAATCATTCAATGTTGGTTCTCGCGGCATTTCATATTTAGGTCGTGGGATTTCAGGCCATCCTAGCACTGTTCTGATCGAACTCTAATAGATATATACTACATAGCCAGGCGCGTTTATCTCAATCGTGGCTGATAATGTTGGTTCATGAACCGTTATAGCGATTTTTTATTCTTTTTCCTGTAATGGATTTTATTATATGCTGAAATTCATTATTGACGTTGTCATTGTTGTTTATGTTATTGTGTTGTTTTTCTAATTTTGATCTTGCTGTGTGGTAGATGTTCATCATCGCCGTGAACTCGTTATCTGAGATTGCTGTGTCATCGAGACTAGATGATATCAGCGACGACAATTGGGAATACGCGGTTGACGCAATATGTAACTTAATTATATACTCGTGTAGTTTATTCTGACTGCATGTGGATATTTTTTGTGATGATGCTAAGAACCCCTGTAATTGATGTCGCCGTTGAAACACAAAATGTGACAACTATAGGTGCCAGCGCTGTTACCGCTGATAACAATATATACGTTTCAGAAATTACACTTGAAACCGAATACACAATAATGTTAACACGAATAATTCGCCTGTTATATTGTTTTATTTTCGTTGTATATTCGTCAATAAGATGTTTTACTTTAGTTTGAATCTCGCGGACATGATCATTTCGATATTGTTGGACATTCATTATACTATTTACTTAAATCAATTACAATTTCTACATACCATGTGACTGACGATGATGCTAATTTACCACTGACGGGTTTGTTTCAATATTTCGGTTGCTCTCTTATATATTATTGCACTTGGAATATTAATTTCCGTAGATGTACCAGATAACACATTAAACTGTACTACTGAGAGTAGGGTCAATCTATAGAATCCCTTGAAATCTGCAGTAACATGAATGTTATTTTGAGGTGACCAGATGAAAGATCCATGATGCATCGAGTACACGGTATTGATATTTTGTTTCTGAGGTATCTTGATTTTATCAAGCCGTGCAGCGAACGCAGGAAAATCAGTAACTATATTGTACTCTGTTTGTTTAATCGTATCAATATTTGTTTTAATATCAGAAAGTTTCATTGGGACAGTCAGCGGAGTACCAAAGAAATTATCTGCGGTCTCATCAATTTTTCTAAAATTCCTACGAAGGTTTCCAAATGCGCATAGTCGACTCGCAGCATTGTTAGATTACCATCGGTGGTTTTATATTCGTGTTGCAGTGCTGTTAGTTTATCATCCGTGGTTTTATGTTCGTGTTTCAGCGCGTCTACATATTTTTGTCACAGCGTCAGTGTCCAATATTGGATTGCCAAGTCCGGTTTTTTTATTAGAGTTCTTGTCGAGGATCACATGTTGATCTTATCTATCACAGTTGAAAAAAATCTCCTGATTTAATCTTACCGATGAAATCAAACACCGCTAGAGAATTTTGGGTTACTCCTTTAATTTTAACAAGAATATCATTCAAGGAAACATTACTCTTTTTTAATTTCCCCTGTTTGTCTTGAAATACGACTATTTCGTTTGGATCCACACTTGCAAGATTTAATATCTCGGATAATTCATCTTCGATAAAAAAATTACATCTTTGGTTCCCGATATTTCCCCCGTGGGATTTTTCAGGCTTGAGAGAGCTCTCCCGTAAATATCAATCATTAGTTTTTAAGATCTTTCTAAAAAGAGATTACTAGTGTATTCGTGTACGGTTGTATAGGGTGGTTTAGTCGATGACGATATAGCTTTAAGTACATTTATTACTTCTTGGCCGCATATTGGTGGGTCGGTCATTTTCTGTGTTGGCTGTGTGGAACACCAGAGCCTCACTTTTTGAGGGAAGTTTAATTGATGTATATAACGCATAAATTCTTTAGATGGTGTTAAACCGTAGGAATAAAAATAAACAATTTCACGTGGATCAATCGCGTATGCAACCCAGTGAGTTCCAATTCCGGTGCTGTTATCGAGATTAATGATACCAGTTTCAGTGCTGTTTGGATGATATGGTAATTGATCTCGCATAAAAACACATCTGACGGTTTTTATTCTTAATTCTTGGGCAGCACCGAGTAAATCAAAATTTGACATTGGTTTTAGTAGACCGCCTCTGGTAATCTCAGGCCGTTTCCGCTGTACCATTAATACGGAGTCCCTGGTAGTATTAGACCCTTTCCTTTAAGGATCGGCTCATTTTATTATATCCGCGTTTAGTCGCTTTCTTTAGTGCCATCCCTGCAGCGGACCCAACTGCTCCTAACGCAGCAGCTTTCGCGACTGCAGGGGCGGCGGCGGCCGGCGACAATCAGCACTGGTAACGCAGCGAGAAGTGGAATATGCCACCTGAACTTATCATGTCTTTGATCGAGACCGCAGAGAGAGAGAGAGAGAGTAACCTGAACACCTTTTATATCTTTCTTAGCATCATTGAAATCATTGACGAGCTGTCAGTGATATGTTATTCTGACCACCAGACATCTGATTGTGTTTTAACGATATCGTAGTTCCACATTTTTTAGCTGCATCCGTTTGAAACTTTTTAATCTGACCAAGAGTCAGAATAACACTAACGTGACTACTATATGATATTTTATTTAATACGCTATTGAACTAATTGTCTGCTTGTTTACATGTTTTCTATTGGCGAATCAACTACACTCATTCGTCCACCAACACTTTCGAGTAGCATTGATTTGTCACTGAAAATGACGGCTATTGCGCTGTAATCACCACCATCAGGAGGATTGGTTACACGAGCTTCGAAGTATACGTCAACGACAGATTGTCTAGTTCAGTCAAGATGTTCCAGTGAAAAGGAATACATCGGATATAGATTTCTAAAATCTAATCGTGATATTTACAGACAGGTATCTATATTCTGATCACGTCCCATAAATGTCAGCAAACGATGACATGCGTGCGCTATTTGATTTTGTCCGTAATTAAGTAAAATATTCATAGCTGGTTCCAGTTGACCGTTTATTTTTAACGAGACTTCGTTAACCCCCAGTTGATCAAATATCGTATGGCTGCGCTACTGAGAATTTAATCGCGTATGATCCTATAACGCAATAAATATGTGTCGAGGCGCAGAAACATCCGTGTTTGATGTAACATGCCATGAAAATTCTCCATTAATGTCACTCTGCAGACTAGCTATCGTTGTTGTTAGCCATGACGGTAATGATTTACCACCTGCACTCATAAATGATAGTAATTTTTTATTTGCCACGATTGATAGAGTCAATACTGACATCCATAATGAGTTTTGATATATTTACTTTACCAGCAGGAACAGCAGCATCACTCCAGATTGCATCATTATCATCACCTTTTCTCACGAGATCAACTGTGTGCTTAGCTCCACAGATCACTTTTCTAACATTTCTACAAAATACAAATATATGAGACAATGGAATTGCGCATGAAAGTAATCTACGCACTACCAGCAACATTAATGTACGTGTTGAAAATCCTAGGATGTAATTAGGATTAATATCTACAACATCAAAGTCAGCTGCTGTCCTCGTATATCCGGCCGGGGCTGGATCAAGTGGAGTAGCTCTTGGTATTAATAACCTAATATATTGAATATGTTCAGCGTGATCATAAACATCCTTAGCGAACATCATAGATTATACAGCCGATCTTGTATAATCATCAGAATATCTCGCTAATCCCAATATTGTTTTGGCGATATCAACATCCTTTTGGATAGATTCAATCTCTCTATCACCAATTATATATGCAGCGCTACTAAATAATGCCATAATACCATTATTGACGAAACTAAGTCGAAGATTTGGGTCATATGCGTATTAGTTGAAACATTTGTTTCAAGTTCTCCTTCTACTTTAATTAATGCTCAGGTGGCGAATAGGGTGGTGGTTGTTGTTGAGGTTCTGATCTATATTCCTTATCAAGTTTTTGTAATTCTCCTACAAATTTAGCAAATTTTGGATCATTATTTCCAGCTTGTTTCTTATTGTAGTATGCACGATATATCCACCTAATAAAATTATGATCGTTTATGGAGGCATATTTCAGTTTTAAAATTGTATTTTTTCTGTCAAACTTGCTAATGTTTTAATTGTTAAATCATCTTTTCTAATTTCTCTGAATCGCCTAATGACACCCTCGTTAAATCTCGCTATTTGTTCAATATTTTCCTTTATTGGTTTGGGTTTAGGCGCAAATTTCTTTTTCACATCAATGATTTCAGTACGAAGATCTTTAAGTATTCTCTCGTCAACAGGCGGTGGTTGCAGCGGTTATATCCGCTGGAAGATATCATTTTTGTTTGCTTGGTTCGTTTTGCTTTTTTTTCAAGCTCGGGTAGAATAGTTTTTTTCCTCTATCTTCATATTTTTTTATCCCTTAATATAACTATGTCAGTAGCAATTGCAGCTTTCTCAATAGTCGTAGTAGCAGGCTTAAATAATTGTTCAGCACCTATTGCACAATAAACTTGAGCTTCCTGTCGCTGTTGAAGTTTTGTCTGACAGAATCTCTCACGGGGATAAAAAAAAATAATTTCTGCTAGTCGCTGTCGAGCTAGCTTATTTGTCAACGATTCTCCTACCATTATTGTTATATCATATGATTTAATTAATAACAGCTAACAAAATCGCAACAACAAATACGTTAGAGGCAATTTCATTTTCTGACAATTTTTTTCTCGGTTTCGTAACAGGCCTTGGTTTAACAAATATACACCCTTTTTTCAAACTTGGCTACAAATATGTTTTGAGGGTTCAGTTTCTACTTGTACAAAACGAACATATATGCAACATCTCTGTACAGTCCCAAACACGCACTTCGTTTTAAGAACCACATAAATTAGCCCTTGGTTAAAAGATTACATGTATGGAGTTATAGACTCCGTCACCAGCACAATCTGCTACCAGTCAAATTGGCCAATCAAGCCGTCAGTATTTCAGGTTAGTGAATCAAGCAATTAGCAACGGTCAGCATAGCTCGATCACCTGCTACTCGACCAGCAACACTATTCAGCTCTACGGCTGATATGGTTGTGCTTTACAGCTGATATGGTCGACTTCATAGTTAGCTCTACAGCTGATACCACGTCGACTCCCATCACTCTGATCACTCAATTTTCTATGTTCACTGGTCTCTGTGGTCACTATGTTCAGCTCTACAGCTCATCACACCGGTCAGATGTCACTCCGGACACTCTGGTCGGCTGAAAATATATTTAACGTCGTTTACTATGCATGAGAGTGGCGCATACAATGGAACGTAATGAGGTTACAAACGATAAGCTATACAGATTACATTAATTACAAAATAATACACAAGTTCAAAAGTGACCTGAACCGTCCTGATAATAATGCTACAGTACTAGACTCCTCCTAATAAGGCAGCTTTGTATTACCAATATAAATCTCTAAGTCACAAACAAGAATAGAAAATATTTGCCCTATACATCCTCAACCGAAATATACTGGTAGCAACTAATGTTAAAATTAAATTGTCCTCCGACTCACAGATTAATCATACTACCATGTAATTACCATTATACTCAGACTCCAATAACTTTACAATAATGCCTGTGTGTTGATTCCAATAGTTCACTGACCTGCCATCTGTTCCCAGGGTAGTGATATAGTCCACTTCTTCAAGAAGTATGCTTAAAAGCTTAAATCGTTTAATATGAACTATTTACTTGACGAATAACCATTTATCGGCATGTAACTTGCAATATTTTTCCAAATGATTTCCATTCTATTTGCACATATTTCGGATATATATATATATATATATATATATATATATATATATATAGAGAGAGAGAGAGAGAGAGAGAGAGAGAGAGAGAGAGAGAGAGAGAGAGAGAGAGAGAGAGAGCACAGCCCACCTAACCCCAGAAGCACTCTAATTATTACTAGTAAGAATCAATGTATTCTATAAGCAATATTCTAGTAGGTGCCCGGAGTGGCCGAGTAGTCTAAAGCGCTCTCCGTTACGGATCACTGCCATCCCACCTCAGTCTGCGTGTGTTCGAGTCTACGATTTGGCTAATGTAGTTATGTGAGAAAGCTTGCCAGTAGCTTCTCGTGTGTCGGTGGTTCTTACCGTGCGTTTTCTAGGGTTCTTCCTCCACCAATAATACTGGCCGCCATGTATAGTCTATCGTGTACTGAAAAATGGCGTTAAACCCTACAACAACAACAACAATAGTCTAAGTGTCCTCAACACGTGAACAGCATACCGATATGCCCATGCAAAGATAGCGCACAATTACCAACTTATATTATAAAGATGAAAACGAAGAGTATACTCTATACCGACCGCTCCGGTAGCCTTGTATTTAGAGCTTCTCCTGCTCGGGTGAGGGAATTCGCGGGTTAAAACTCCAGCCAAGTCATATCAAAAACTTAAAATATGGTGCTAACAGCTGGCTCGCTTGGCACTCATCCTTAAGAGGTTTTGGAGTTATGATTGGTCTGCCTGCTGTCAGAATAATTTGACTAGGTTAGACTTCATGTTACATGTTTGCAGCATGATGTCCTAGAGCTAGAAGTGGATATAAACTGCCACACTGCAGGCATCGCAGCGATATGACTAATACATTGCTAAAGCTACGTTACAAAATCCAAATCACACATACTGTATACCTTATATCATCTCTATAAAAACAAAGTAGCTCATAAATAAATGCCAGTTAAACACAAAATTGCTAGCTCATAAGAGCACCGGGTCAATAAAATCTATTAGAGAGCTCTCCAAATAGTTTAAAAATAACAATATACTTTATTCTACAAGTTATATACACTAAAGATACTCATAAAGACCATAGTCCACAATTACATGTCAGTATAGTTATAGTAGTCCATGATAAACATTATTTTCTGTATACTTGCTTTGATCAGTCATGACAGAGTACTATATCAAAGAGAATAACAACTTTCAATATCTACAGCTTACAAATATCAGCTTTTACAGCTTAGAAATACCAGTATAATCCTTTATATTATCGCTTGTATTATATTGCATAGAAATACCAGTATAATCCATTATATCATCGCTTGTATTATATTGCATAGAAATACCAGTATAATCCATTATATCATCGCTTGTATTATATTGCATAGAAATACCAGTATAATCCATTATATCATCGCTTGTATTATATTGTCTAGAAATACCAGTGTAATACATTATATTATCGCTTGTATTATATTGGCTAAAAATATCATTATAATCCATTATATTATCGCTTCTACTATATTGCCTAGAAATACCAGTATAATCCATTATATCATCGCTTGTATTATCTTCTCTAGAAATACCAGTGTAATACATTATATTACCGCTTGTATTATATTGCCTAGAAAATATCATTATAATCCATTATATTATCGCTTCTACTATATTGCCTAGAAATACCAGTATAATCCATTATATCATCGCTTGTATTATCTTCTCTAGAAATACCAGTGTAATACATTATATTACCGCTTGTATTATATTGCCTAGAAAATATCATTATAATCCATTATATTATCGCTTCTACTCTATTGCCTAGAAATACCAGTATAATCCATTATATCATCGCTTGAATTATATTGCCTAGAAATACCAGTATAATCCATTATATTATTGCTTGTATTATATTGCCCAGAAATACCAGCATAATCCATTATATTATCGCTTCTAATATATTGCCTAGAAATACCAGTATAATCCATTATATTATCGCTTGTATTATATTGCCTCGAAATACCAGTATAATACATTATATCATCGCTTGTATTATATTGCCTCGAAATACCAGTATAATCCATTATAGCATAGCTTGTTTTATATTGCCTCGAAATACCAGTATAATCCATTATATTATCGCTTGTATTATATTGCCTAGAAATACCAGTACAATGCATTATATCATTGCTTGAATTATATTGCGTATAAATACCATTATAATTCATTATATCATCGCTTGAATTATATTGCGTAGAAATATCAGTATAATCCATTATACTATCGCTTCTAATATATTGCCTAGAAATACCAGTTATAATCCATTACATGATCGCTTGTATTATATTGCCTAGAAATACCAGTATAATCCATTATATTATCGCTTCTACTATATAGCCTAGAAATACCAGTATAATCCATTATATCGTCACGTGTATTATATTGTCTAGAAATACCTTTATACTCCATTATATTATCGCTTGTATTATATTGTATAGAAATACCAGTATAATCCATTATAGTATCGCTTGTCTTATATTGTATAGAAATACCAGTATAATAAACTATATTATCGCTTGAATTATATTGCGTAGAAACACCAGTATAATCCATAATATTATCGTTTGTATTACATTGCCTAGAAATACCAGTAACGATACAGTCACACATATACTACAGAATTACAAACTTAATACTGCCATCATAAATATTTCCACGCGTGGCATGCTGCAATATTATAGTTCTTTCATGTATGTTTAAAAAGATAAAAGTTCGAAACTTAAGTCGTCTCTGTCCTTACGCATGTCAATTATTATTTATACTACCCGATGTGTTCTTCCATTTAATCCATAAGCTAGTATCTTTGGTTATAATGTTTCATTATCAACATTCCAGCACTGTAGAACGGAAATTGTTGCAAAAACATTTATGAATTAGAAGATTTAAAGATTATAGTTTGGAATCAACTTCGATATACATGTAGTTTGGTATGTATTTTTAAAGATCGGAAAAATAACAAACGCGCTTGTTCATACAATATATATGCGACTCGAATGTGTATAGGTTATAATCTTATATAAGCGTCTGTCAAAGATGCAAAAATTAGTACAGTCAACTACAATATATATATATACAGCAACCATTCAAGCATCAAAGATGCTTCCGTACCATTAACACTATAATTATGATGACTATGTCAACATTTTGTTACACTGGACCTAGATATTTGTCCGCATCTAAATGATTTTAAATGTAAATAATGGTTGCAGTTTCATTGTAAGAAAGGTAAAAATATTCATCAAAATTAATTGAAATTAAATGATGAGTGAATATTTATATAAGTTTTGACAGGTAATTTATTTAATACATTAGTCAACATTGAAGGACACATGGCATGTATAGATGTTTTACAGCTACAGATATCCGGTTTATATTTGCAACACCCGATACTGTTTATTCTCGGACCTAAATTATGTAATCATTCACTAATGAAGCGACTGATTCATAACAATGACGCTCAGTATGAATTTGATAGGGTTTTCGATGAGCGCGCCTACCAATGTCAAACAGAAAAAAATTATTTGTAATGTTGAATTTGTTGCCTGAAAAGGTAAAACGGTCCGGTAAACAGAGACATTATACCGACAGCGGTTGCATTGATGAAGTGTGAACTAAGTAACGTAAATGTCATTTTAAATTACTTTAAAATTAGATCGACCAATATAATGTGTACATGCAGAAAGAACTAAAATGGTAGAAATTCGATCGGAAAGATTTATTAGGCGGTCATAGATAAACTTTAAGATAGAACTATTGTTTTTAATATTTCAAAATACGATAGTCAAAATTTTGTATACTATACATCAAAGTTAGGACGCAGTTTAAGTCCCAAAATGCAGATTTGAATATCGACTGACATTTATTTTTAAATACCTATTTGTAATTAAAACAATTTTTAGACATAGTGAGTTAAACCGTTTGAATGATTAGTAAATTTTACAATGTATCCTCCAGTAAACGTCCGATAAACGTACGATGGAATTTCCTACAGTAAATGAGCTTTCACAACGGACTATTAGGTTTAAAACAAACTCGAAGTGTTTAAATTGTCGTCATTCAATAGGAAAATTATCATTATTTCTTTGGTTACAAAAGTTTGTCTTTGGACGAGACAATAATGACTATCGAGAAGTCATTGAATGATAATTTTGTTTAGAGCATCAGACATTGGTATAATAAACAATTCAATTTTACTGAAGGACTATCGAGAAGTCATTGAATGATAGTTTTTTTTAGAGCATCAGACATTGGTATAATAAAAAATTCAATTTTACTGAAGGTCGCTGCCGATTTAACCATTTGTACTGATGAAAAATCATGTATTAATCATTAATGAGATCTAGTGAATCATGAAATGAAGACTTACCCGGCAGAAGAAAATATTTGGACAGAGCACATAGTTTTAGATGACGTTCAAAGTTTAATTGTAACTTTTTCTGTCAAATATAAGCATGTTATTCATACTTACTACGATTACAGCGATGTGGAACTATTCCAGTAGTAAGTATACAGCCTTTCAGCGAATAAAAATGTAACAGAAACATCTGGCAAGCGAAGAAGACTATAATGGCGTCCATCAAAGCTGCTTGTAAACGAGTACATTGTTTAGGATTCTAGTAAACGAGAATATGTTTTATAATACCTTTATAAATTGAGAAACAGCGATTAACAAGAAGATTAGTGAACGATAATGCACGATTCTGGGGAGGTATCACGCATCATTTATAACATTTCAGCTAATCGACTGCTTGTCTGGGTTTCTCCAACTCAATGATTATTCACTGTTTACTTGTATTACTTTGAATATTGATATCCAGTGGGGGTGGGGAATATCTAATCCCACCTCCCCAACCCCCTCCTCTCTCTCTCTCTTACCGAGCATGTGTATATTTGCTCTTAAGTGTTTACTGTTGCTTTCGATCTCTTCGTGTTTTAGTTGGTCCATATTAAAAATTAAAATGGTTGCAAATATGCGGCAACAAGCAGTCCATGCTTTACCTGTTGATAACTGCCGTGTACACGTACTGGATAGATTAGCAAAAGCCAGGAAGGCATATGTAAGTCACGTGGTGTGTGTAGTCGATTGAGTGAGCAGCGCTAAGTGCTTGGGCTGTGGTTTTATGGTTATGATTCACTGAGTATGACATTCCGGAATGGGCCCATGATTGGACAAATAGAAGAAACAAGAACGGTCATGAGGGTGAATTAAATTGAATACTTACAGCATACATATAAGTGATATGTCAGCTTACGAGTATCACAGTGATTCGACGGAAACTCAACATGAAGTGCACTAATCGCAATAACGATGATGCAATACAAATTGCGCAAATTGCTCTCAGTTTTAGTGAACTTGATCCCCTGTATTATCATGGCCAATTGCTGGCTGCTCTTTCTACGCTATGACAACATGATGGAAAACAATACTTTTGTGGAAACCTTTGGTGACTGAGTGTGATATAAAGTCAAACGTTTCAAGTAGATGCCTAATAAAATATTGCATGACCTGAATTGCAATTTAGATTAACACAGCAAAAATGTCCATTCTAACATGGCTGAAAGGAAAATACACAACATGGACTTTTTCTCTCGCGCTCGAACACACTAATGAGTTAAGGTTCGCGGACATTGCCCTTACTTGAAATTTATATGGTGGATAAAACTAATCATTGGAATAAATGATAGTGCAATCGTCTTATAATTCTTCTCTTTTTGGTGTGGCACTGAATAGAAGGAAACATTAAATTGTTCCTACTCTTTCCACAACCTTCTTATCTCATTAGCTCATAAATTGGGACATACATTTTGTGTTGGGTCAATACTAGTGAAACACTTTTAGCCAGATATGACGATTTCATTTTGTTGTTAATATATATGTTCCAAACAAAGATTCACATATCTGTATGTCCGGGCTTTTGATGAAGCCGTCACATAAACAAAGCTTAATATTGCATTCCGTAAACCAGTCCCAATATCAGTGAAAGATACTGCAATTAATACATCCAGCAACAGCATGGAGTATTTATCAAACATGTAAAGACCTTAAGAAAAATCCACATTGTGATGTTAGGCGGCATTGCATACATGTACTAAAGGGCTTGAATATGACTTCCAGTTGCTTTTGATGCCTCTTCAGGATCAGAAGAACGCTGGGTAGTTTATGGTTGAATCGTTCTGCAATTCCCGTTACCCATAGGAGATACCAAGTTATTGAACGATTTCCACTACACATAGGGTGATAAGGAGCTGTTCTACTATGATTTTTACTCGTGCTATTGAGGGCCGACTCAAAATGTCTCCTTTGGTCACGATGAACTTTGCACGGGAACCGCACTGAATGGTTATGAAATTTGTTGGCAACGTGCATTGCGTTAGCTAATATAACAAGACGTAGCTACCGTCTTTACTGCATGACCCTTTATGAGCTATGAGTATGTCCATCTCTCTCTCGATCATAAATATGTCACCACCATCAACGGTTGCTGTATTTACAGAAATCCCTTAAAAACACCGCACCTCAAATACAAAAATCTTCTTGTCCTGCAAAACGTTTATTTGTAATAGCATAATGTGGTGCTAAATTATCCTCTTAACACTACTCACACAAGTATTGAGCATCTTTGTTTGTTACTAAAAGAGTTTAATTATGCACTGATGTTACACTCAGAAGTATATTTGATCGTTCTGCTATGTTTCTAGGCTACCCTAACCCCAGCAATGTTCACGGAATTGTTCCGCGAAGGAAATGTGTTCCTGAAAGTAACACACGCGTCATGTGTGTGTGGAAACATTGTCATCTACTAAGCACGCAATATGAATCATAATACATACAATCTCTATTACTGACAAAAAGGCTCTGTCCAAACATAATTGTAGCATTTCAGTAATACATATTGTTGATGCATTAATGTTGTTGTAATTAAATTTGTTTTAGTAGATATCTATTACGATATCAAGCGTTTCCATTTCACTCATTTAATATTCCTTTAAATCTATTCAAATGAACACACACATGCACACACAGATACACAAATACATACATACATATATGCATACGAACATACATACATACATACATACATACATACATACATACATACATACATACATACATACATACATACATACATACATACATACATACATACATACATACATACATACATACATACATACATACATACATACATACATACATACATACATACATACATACAATGACATACAACAGCTGAAAGAAACATTTACACTTTACTTTAATATTTCAAGTATTGAAAATTATATTCTATTCGATGAAATTAAGATAATGGTTGTGGGTGCAGGTAGAAATATAGAATCTATGTTGGGGTTTGGACCGAGACAATGAAATCCCAGCCTAAGGGTTATATTATTTGTCTCCCCACGAGGCTTATTTTTCTCACCCAATATTATCCTTTAAAGTAAAAAGGATTCTTTAAAAGTGTGCACGACGCAATGTTTACATGTGGCGCATGAATATAAATAAGCTAATGAGGGCTGTGATGTGACCGTTGCGTCCGAAGTACACAGTTCATACGCGTGAGCAAAGAAAAATAACAACATAAAACGTAGCATAGTAATGAGGCATTATCACATTTAATATATGGATCTTATATGAAATTAGCAATAAATAGTTATAATTTATTAGAAAGAAACTGTTTCTTTTCATCATTTCCAATTTTGAGTACCCCACTCTCCCGTATCAAAGACCCTTGTCTCCCTCCAAATATGCAGACCCCAGAGGATAACAATGTGCTAAACTTTCAAGTTTACGGATTCTTTTAAAATTTATATTTCTGTCTTGGAAATATGGCAAGTGATGCAGTGAAATTTGCTTATGTATTAGTGTGTTGAGGGATAAATGATTCCATC
The DNA here is from genome assembly GCA_030141615.1 of Unio pictorum. Classification (NCBI taxonomy): domain Eukaryota; kingdom Metazoa; phylum Mollusca; class Bivalvia; order Unionida; family Unionidae; genus Unio; species Unio pictorum. Next base: position 10,531,564 of record JARLTB010000021.1, read on the forward strand.
TGGCTGGTAAGTGTATTAATTGTCAATAAATATTTGAGGTATATTCAGCTGGAGCACAACGGAGATGCTTAACAAAATTATAATAGAGCATATTTGACATTACACATTTCTAGCTGTTGCTAAGTTTTCCGTTGTTGTTTAGAGAGTTGGGATGCTATAAAGTGTATAGGTATATAGTCTTATGTGCATGGATCAGTGTTTTTTGACAAACACGATTGAGAATTTTATCATATGTGTATCACAGTAAATTTTCAAGTCAGCTGCATTAAATGTAGCTAACAGTATACACAATGTTTTACGCGAAGTGTTTATAACTAGTTCAGTTGCTTTAGCTACATTTAATGATCTGAAAATGTACTGAGCAGTCCTGCATATAGGATAAACTTGACCATGCTAGTTAGAACGAGCTATTCATAATATCAAAACCTCGAAATAGTATGCGTGCGTGTATTTGTCTCTATGAAAATGTTTTTGTTTTGGTGTTTTTAAGAAAGATTGACCTTAAGTAACTATGTTTTTGTTGTATATTATTTGTTGTTGTTGCTGCTGTTGTTGTTTTATTTGAGTACAACTATGGCACAGCAGAAGACAAGAAGGGTTTCTTTTGTTAAAATGGTTTTTATTGCGTGGACACCTTGACTGAGACGATTGGTCTGAGATGATTAGACTGAGATAAGAAAAGTAAGGTTAGCAAAACAGCTAGATTTATCTGTCGCTTGGGTGAGAAAAGAGAAATTACAACTTATGGATACTAAGCATTGAAAATATCTAATAGTTATCATTTCGCAAACAATACTTGAAATTATAACGTTTTCATCAGTCTGTCGTATCCATACTGCTAATCGGAAGCAATGTTAGGGAATTTAAGAACATAAATATAGAAAAATATATATAATGAATTCATACGGTTTATTGTCCGAGTCCAAATAATATTCCATTGTGAATTCTTTTTGTTGAACGAGGTAGATATTCTGTAGAAATTGATGTTTAAGATAGAATGACAATGAATATTTTATATCTTTATTAAACGATAAGAAAAAATTATTAGTATGCTTTCCTATGTAGTAATTATACGAGGGACAGTATGAAGAATTAATGTTATTGTTAATGACCGAAATTAAACATTATCTATTACCTAGTATGACCAGTGTTCAATACTTAAAGAACAGTACATTTAGTTATGTAACATTATTGAGCAAATTGCATATGTAGGTAAATCTGAATTAGTACAAAATTAATCCAAACGGAAATTAGGTTTGCGTTTGACTTATTCCAAACCATTTTACCTGAATCCTTTATCTTTATTAGAAAAATACAAACGAAATCGAACAACTATTTTAGTACAAGACTATTCAAATTAATGCAACAACCTGCCTCCACAAATAGAGATATTCGCGTCATAAAATCTTTACAAATCCATGAAGATACCCCTCGAATTCATTATTCGCTCGAAGCCCATGATGTTTCATAGGACCACTATCAATTTAATGTTCCTTATTTATCACCTATGAAGTTTATTGCGCACTCATTACTATTTGCATTATCTCTGTTTTTTATTTAATTATTTGGATAATTTTTGGGTAGTCGTACGAACAATATGTTGGCCGCTGTAAGTATCCTCCAAAACATGAGCAAACAAAGCTACACAGTCGTTGCATCGAGGAAGACATGTTCTTTTTCGTCGGTAATATGCGAGTGTTTTTTCTTCTGCTCACTAAGTTTCAAAATGAATCATATCGATGTTGGTTTATACAGCATTGTCAGCATTAAACGATTTCTTTGAATGATCTCGAAGGGATTATATAGACTTTGTGATATCATTCATTAACATCACACTCTTGTCCAACCACATCAAGATTACCAGTACAATGCATTTATTGTCCACACACAGCTGGAAACAGCATTGGTTATTCGTCCATTTGAAAGTATATTCTGCGGTTGTTGAATTATCGAGTCTTCAATTGGTAAATAAGTCTGGTGGAATGCCAAACATGTCTACATTTACTTATCGGTATTAAACATCCATACTATTAATGCAACATTGGCTTTGACACTAAATCAAATATCTGACTGAAAAAAGCATTATCCGCTCATTGTAATCGTTACATGTAAAAGGTTTATATATATATATATATATATATATATATATATATATATATATATATATATATATATATATTTCTATATATCTATATCTATATCTATATCTATACATATTATATATATATATATATATATATATATATATATATATATATATATATATATATATATATAAATATATATATATATATATATATGGTCGATGAGACTCTGTGCTGCTTAACATCTGACCAGTTCCCTCCACTTGTCTCTATTAATTAAGATATTAAAATTAGCAAATATTCATTTCTAAATAATGTATCTGTGTTCGGCGCATAGCGATGTTTGTGACTGAATGTTACTGACGGAAGAGAATTGGCCATGAACAAACATTACGTGGTTCAGGGTGGAATAAATCGAGAAATGCTCTTTAATCAATAGAGTTTCTGGATATTTATCGTTCACTTTTGCTTGGTCTAGGAAAATCACATCATTACTCATGTGTAAGCGGGAGGGGGCGTGGCGGGATGGGGTTGGAGTTGGCAGAATTTGTTTGTCTCTTACAGGCAAGACCTTTTTCATATTTGATTTAAATACTCTGTTCATCTCAAAGAAAATTTAGTTTAGATGTCATATAAACAGGACTATCGGAAAGATGGTGTGGTTCGGCACATAGAGAAGGAACATAGTAACAATGCATTCGGTCTTGTCATGACATATTCGCAGATATATTTTTCAAATACATTTGCGAAGCGAGAAAACAAGTGTAAAACGTTTATGGGAATTGTTTCAGAAGGAAATAAAATCTTTTAGTAAGCCAGTGACCCTTTATCCAGTTTCCACTCCTAAATGAAGTGTAAACATGGGGAAAAACTCTAAATTCATTAATTGTATAAAGCCAAAAATAGGAATTGCTCTGACATTGCTATTCACACATGCTCCAATAATTGCAAGCATATATTATCAGCAATGATACAAATCATAGAACTTTTCATGAACATATTACATATTTTATGAAGATAGTTAGATTGAAGGGTTCAGGTTGTATGCTTATGCATACTCCAGGATATAGCTACAAATGTGCTTTGATGCGGAAAGGGGCTATAATGACAATCAGCGATGTTGTGGGTCAATAGTTTGCTTTATCAAGTCATATGTTGACTTCCTTTATTGGCATTTTGGTGACATTTATCGCAGCTGCCCAATCTCTATGAAATCTAATACATATAAAATAAAACGCTGGGAAAATTCACGATGGGAAAATCAAATCCAAAGCAGTGTCATTAAAGGTCATGATAAAAAAAAACTGTAGATTAGCATAGTCCAAACCTTGCAGTACATACCATTTTCATCAAGAGAATATAATTCAATCTCGTGGAAGGTACCCCTAAAGTCATCGAAAAAATAAATGAAATCGGTGTATGGAAAAGAATTATGATAAGCTGTACAAATCTTTGCATGTAGTTATTGCATGTGAGATCGCTCGGAAATCTACTGAGTCATACATGTACAATGTAAATATATGACTGTGTAACGTTATGACTTAAAGTTTGTTTGCCATAACGAATATTTTATGTTTCAAGCGTGTAATGTGTTCCATACGAAATCATTTTGTTTAAAATATAATTTTATTTTTAACCATTTTAATTAATTTATTTCAAAGTAATTACCGAAATCGGTCGTAATCTAAAGATCTTTTTCAACCGATCATCTGTAATAGCGGTGTACACAAAATAATATTGTGCGTACAAGTTCATCATTTTTTATCTCCGAAATCGATCCATTTGTCATCAACGTCAATATCCATTATTCTCGGCGTAAAAATATGTAGCTTTATGCATATAAGCTGCAGTTTTGAATCCAAACAATACTTAATAATATGTAGAGAAGGCTATACTCCTAACATGCTTATAATATATTTTTATACATTGGCACACATTTAGTCCTGTTATTTTTCAAGATGAATATACAGACATAAAAACATTTCTTTATCCGATATGGTGTATAAATCGCATTTTAATCGCTTGTCTCTCGACAAAATGTCTTCCTTGCATACCAATGTCAGACTGCAACAAAACGAAAACAAATACACAAAACAAACATAAAAATTAACGATGAAAAAAGAACAAAAATGTTACCTATCTAAACCAGATTCTCTGCTTTAATATTTACTGACCATACGTAATAATCCATGATCCCTAGTTTAGTTGATATTGTTTCTCGTGTTTAAAGTGCTCTGTAAATTAGAATATATTTTGTGTTCCATTTATATTACTGGCAATAAATTGAAACGATCTTTTATTGTAAGTACCTAGGCATTATTGTTCAATGATATTGTAGCCTTAGATCAACAAATTGTTGACTCATTGACTCATTTGGTCAAAATGGTTGTTAAGTCATAATCACTCTCATCCCTACACATATATGCATAATGAAAAGGAGTAACAAGATGCAACTTATATGTTTCTATACTTTTATTTGCAGTAGCCGTAAAGTAAAAGATCAGAAGGGCTATTCAATTGATCTCATCTCATTGCGTGAATAGCCACATTTGCGACATTTTATCATTTAGCAATAATAGTTGGTTGTTTAAAGCTTCATACACTGCCGATGTTCACTTAATGTTCTATGTCATCGTTTTCATACTTGTTTATGTCTAAAATGTGTTAGCATGTTTCCGGTGACTTAAAGATGAATTCGAACTGTGGTTGTGTCTAATGGCATTGCGATCTTAACTTATCTATATCTAAAATTCCGTTAACGATAATAGTCAGAAAAATGTCTTAAACGAGTTTCGTTAGCATTGTCTGCAGCAAGTTAATGTCATTATTTCCTGTTAGCATGACAGTATGCATCCAATTCACCCTCGAGAGAATTCATTCGACCCACTGCGTTCCTTTATCATACGTGCCAGACTGTGTTGTCATTTCATCATTTCTCTTGAATATTCATAAACCCAGTTAACCAATCAATGCGGGTGGGAGTAAACCTTTTTACCGCCAATGTGCCCCAACATAGCCTTTCCCCTTGTTTGAATGAGTCTAACACATTTTCCTTTGCATGGACAGTCACATATCGTTCGACAAGACAAGCCATTTTATTGCTGTTAGCAGACATATTTTTGTTTAATTAAATTGATGTAAAACTACGAAACCTCGGCACAGGCAGCCACGAGAGATCAAGGTGATTGTCGCATGTTGGATGAGACGATTGTTGTGGGGGAATTGGAAAGTCGTTGAAAGTAGTGGTGAGAGAAAAGTCAAAGCACTGTATATGTATATATGATTTTAAAACTGCAGTCATGTTCTTAAATGTTAGTTTATTGAAATAGAAATCTCTAATCGCAGGGATAAGGTCCAATTTTATTTAGTTTTATTGGTGAAACAATTTTCTTCATAAAATATTCACCTTGTCGAAAAGGTACTTTTTTACTTAATTAATATAGGAATACATATCCAGGTACGAGGTAGACTCGCGGTAACACGTGTGAAGTTATGTCAACTTGTGAAAACGCTTATCGTTTGTCGGGTGCATTACATATATAGTATGGGATACATGAATATTCAAGAGTAAATATAATACATATTGTTTGTATAATCAGTACGAACGTCATCATTTCCCGCTAATTGTTTTAATACTATCTTAGAAGAATTACCGGGTACTAATCCCGATTTAATTTAAAGCAACAATGCAGATTGGACTAATTGATGAAACCTGATATGAGTTTTGTGATGGTTACAAAAGGTATGAATATTGTGTGTGTGACATTATATATAAGAAATGCAGTTGAAGAGAGAGAGAGAGAGAGAGAGAGAGAGAGAGAGAGAGGGGGGAGGGAGGGAGAAAGAGAGATTGATTGCAGAGTATTGGAGAGGTTTAGGATAAAAGGTATCATCTTATCAAGATCTTCCAAATCTTAATCTTCTAAGTTTACGTTCTGTTTAATCGGAACTGTTTTGTTCAGAGTTTGTGTCACCTTTTAATTATATATTCAATATATATGACTTTTATTGAGGGCACATATTGCCTGCCGTGGCTATCTTATTCCTGTAGTCCAACAACTAATGACTATCAACCACTACCTACACTACAACATGTTTATAAGTGACCACATAGAATTGTCTACATTTTGTATGTTTATACCATTTGTGAGTCTTTTCAGTCATTTATAAACGGTGTATTAAAAGTACCGATGTTCATTTGAATGTTTTACTTCGTAATCACTAGTCTATTCAAGCAGAGAGATTTTCCAAGAGGTTTTCAGTTTACATATTTAGCGAAGCCTATGAATATAATGACTTTGTTAAATCTACACATAATGTATTGAGAACAGATTACCGTGTGGAAAATCAGAACGAAACTATAAGAGTATGGACGGAGAGGTAAAATAGGTTCAGATAGTTCAAGGGCGTCAAACAAAATAATAACGATCAAAATATAATGGCTAAAAAGGATATGGTGCAACAATACCTTGAAAGAACAAGACGCATGGAAATGTATAGAAGACAGCTGTCTCTGAATATTCAATATGATGTGGACCAGTACAAATAAACCACAAATAAATAAGGCCGGGGTATATTATATATGGTAAGATGGCTGGACCAGTATCATAAAATGTCAGAATGATATTAAATTAATATGTATTAAAATCTATTTGGAAAGAAAATGTTTACCAAATAGTGGAAATACATTGATTGCCAATTAAAGAAATTACATTTTAACACCTAGTTGAACAATATTGTTTACCAATCAGCGGAAAGACACTGTTTATCAAATAGTGCAAAAACATTGTTTGCCAACTAGAGGAAAGTTATAGTTTAATATACAGTAGAAATATATGTTTACTACGTATTGGAAGTCTCTCGTTCACCATCATTTGGAAATGTATGGCTACAGACGTTCCTAGTGAAATCTATATAATTCTACATGGTATGTTAAATGCTGCAATGATTTATTATAAAAGGCTATTGAATATTTTCGATACTTTTCTTAATACTCTAAATATATAAAATACAGTATATTCTAGCTTATAAGACTTTACGATGATATTAGTAAAATACAAAATTATTTCATGAAGAATTAAGACGGTAAATTACCTGAAGTTGAGGGCGTTTATAGGCGGAGATGGAAAATTGTATAACATAAGAACTGAATGTCATATGTGTGACAAAGAGGCTACCTGAAGATTATAACATAAGAACTAAATGTCATATGTGTGACAAAGAGGCTACCTGAAGATTATAACATAAGAACTAAATTCATATGTGTGACAAAGAGGCTACCTGAAGATTATAACATAAGAACTAAATGTCATATGTGTGACAAAGAGGCTACCTGAAGATTATGGCACATAAGCACATGAAAACAATCTATGAATGACATGTTAATTAAAATGGAAGGTGAAAGCCAGAAGATGAGGAGGAAAGGTACATAACAAGGCGTTCAAGCATATCCATCGACTATAATAAATGACCATGGGAAATATTTGCTGGTAACCTAAAAAGACCTGGGCCCCGTTTGGCCGAGTGGTCTAAAGCGCTATCCGTTACGGATCACTGCCATCTCACCATTGTCTGCGTGGGTTTGACTCTCAGATTCGGTCAATGTGGGTACGTGAGAAAGCGTACCAGTAGCTTTACGTGGGTCGTTGGTTCTTTCGGGGGTTTTCCCGGGTTCTTTCTCCTCCATTAATACTGGACGCCATGTATAGCCTATATTGTGCTGTAAAATGTCGATAAACCCTTGAACAACAAGAACAAGAACAACAACAACAAAAACATCACAATAATGTGGCCATAAAACTATATGCTGTTAACAAAATATGCTTATAAATACCAAACTGATATACAAAAAAATTAGATGGATAATGAACCAAAGAAAGGTGCGATGTGTTAATTGTTTTGCAAATTTAAAGTACATGACGGCTAAATACTAATTGCAATGTAGACGTTAATATTGGAGATTCTATTAATTATAACTTATTAACTCCAGAGAAAATAAATGTAGATGAAATCAATGTTTTTTGCCTGCAAACGAAATTTGTAAAACGTCAAAACTTCACTGCACCGAAACTAACTGTAACTATACAAATGTCTGTCTTTTTTATCTATATCAATGACTCGATCCATACATTAAACTGAAGCAAATATTGAGGTAAAAGACAATGATTTCAAACGACTACTTCAAACTACTGAACAAGGTTTTATTCTATAGAACACTTGAAATACAGGAACATATATCAAGGTTTGGTAATTCGGTCGTAAAACAAGCTAGCTGATTTTCATGCTTTATACGCAACTACCTATCCCTTAGGCTTTATGTACAAAGATTCACCCACAATATAATATTCGACTTGAAAAACTATGACAGCCACGAAACATAAAAAGGAAATTAAACTGATTTATACCAACCTTCTGGCGTATAGGTGAAACATTGATACATATTAATTAAATTTGTAATGGGAAAAAAAGTTTTGCGTCTAATCGTGGAGTTGCTCTTTTAGTTCCATTTTATTTGAACTCTGCTCTTTTCATTGCAATCTGAAATTCTTCATGCATAATTTGTTTCTAATTCGGATCAAATGATTTGAAAAGATGGTTATTTCGTGCAAATTCTAAACTATTAGCTAGCGCTCTTCTAATTAGTAGTCTTGTTTTCTGGGCTTTAAATCTGATATGGTGTTATGTTAATGTCCCAATGTAAAGCTAATGTACCAGGAATAACGTACGTTGATATGAGTTCAAGTTTTATAAAGGTTTATTCAAACTTTGAAGACTTGTTAAATTTTTACCAAAATAGAAAAATATTGTTTTCTTCCAATAAATTAGCATGTGGACCCTTGGAACTAGATTATCAGATTCCTTTCATTTTCAAATGAAAGAAATTTATTATTTATTTACCTGTGTTTGATGAAGAACTCGATATAATCCGAAGAATAATCTCGAAGATACTTGTTTTCATAAAAAATATTTAATCATATAAAGTATTAATTTTTAAATATACAATAAATTCTTTTTACGTTTTATCAGATCCGCTTATTTTCGTATGCAAGATAATTCTCTGACTACTCTTTAAGATTATTTTATTATTATGTGGATTTTCGAGCTTAAATACAATCCGAAAATGTATGGTCTTTTTGATCTCCTTTATAAATCGATTTTTTTACCAGTTCATCCATACTAACCTTCTAACCTTTAATTGCAGATTATTTATGCCGATTTCTGTTTTCATTTTTTTAAACATCTTTGTGTCTTTGTTTATTTTGGTGTTAATTTTGCTGTTGATTCTATTCAATGCAACAGTCTTCATGTCTATTTCACTTTCAGTGTCCATTGTTCTGTTGTAATGTTTTGTTCCAAGTCATTTATGTGTTTTCGTTGGTTTAATAATATTGGCTAGTACTAAACAAAAAACAGCATCTCCACGATGTGTTACGTATATTTGATTTAAGTCATTTATTTTTATTTGTTTGTCTGATTCAAATTTGAACATTTTAAGTTTAAGATTGATTCCTTGGGAGATGACCTGTACTTTACAAATAAACAACAGATGTTGACCTCATTTCTGACCTAGCTTCAGAGTTGTAAACAAGCTTTTAAAATGATTCGTTGATTCCATGGACATTATGGAGCTTTGTTGTAAACATCTTTCTATTTTTAGTTGGGTCATACGGTGTGCACGAGATTTTTTGAACGTAAATTTGTTATAAAGATTCTAGAAGATCATGTGACACCTTCCTTAATTATGTCAAAACAGGTATATAAATTATGTTCTGGAACGAACTATTTATAGAAGTTGGGCAGTAAGAATATTAAGTTGTATTGCGTTGAGTTATTTTAAATTACTGGAAATTATTTCAATTCGTTTGGATCAAGAGGTTTTATTTTGTTATTTATCTGGATAATAATTGTGCTCATTGAATTTCATAAGACCAGAACTGACTTCATCACGTGACATCATCTTCCATCTTAGATGCTTCACCAAGATTTGAACTAGTGGATTATGTTTTGAATTATTTTTGGATTAATTTTGGAATTGATTCTTAAAACTGTAGTTTATTTTTCTTTTCTGGAAAATATTTATGCTCCATAAATTGTTTTAAGTTTTTACAAGCTTGTTATTTTCACTCTTTTGATGTTACTGTTTATTCGAGCCTAAGCACGTAACAGATCTTATTAAAAATTATCCATCATGATATACTTTAGTGTTTGTTTACTCTGTTTAATTTAAATTAGTAATTGTAACGTCTTCAGTCAGTACATTCATTGTCAAGCATACATCGAAGGCTTTTATTCGGCCTTATCATGTTTTGTATCTGTTATTTTGCTCCTGATGTCCTCAGTCTTTTCGATTTCAACCGTTTTATCGTTCTTCATTGAGAAGTCTTAGGAGTATTGCTATAAGCTATCATATTGTTGTGCACATTTCTAATATTCATGTTAAACGTTTCTATTATTGTTTAAAATATCTTGGTCGTCTTTTATTGTTGTTTCATTATTAATACATCTTCTACCTGTTTCACTGAGATTTTAAATTGTAATAGTCTGATCATGTTAGCATCCAAAGCTATTATCTTACTGTCTCTCATCTGTTTAACTATATCAACATATCGTCGAATACTAAGCACTAATACTTGTATATATATATATATATATATATATATATATATATATATATATATATATATATATATATATAGATATATATATATATATATAGATATATATATATATATATATAGATATATATCCCTTAGTCTTGCCGACCGTTGGGGCACCACTGATGACCTGACAACCAGCTTCCTCCATTCCAATCTGTTCTCTGATACTCTCACCGTGTCACTCAGCTTCAGTCCTGTCCACTCTGAGATGTTATCCTTCCATCTTTTCTTCTGTTTTCTCTCCTTCACCCTCCCTGCACAGTACCTTGCATGATTGTCTTAGCAAGCCCGGTTGATCGTGTGACATGTCCATACCATTTCATTTTGCGCTTTTTCACAATGGTCAATAGCTCTTCATAGGGCCCAATGGCTTGCTTGATTCTGTTTCCCACTTCCTCATTCGTGACATGATCTCTTTATGTAACGCCAAGCAACCTTAAAAAGCATCTCATTTCACCAGCTTGTATCCTACTTCGAGATCCGCTGTGAGGGTCCATGACTCACAGGCGTATAACAATACAGATGCAACTAAGGAGCGCATCAGTCTGACTTTTGAGCTGACTGAGGTGTTTCTGTCTTTCTAAACTGTCTTCAGCCTTGCCATTGCTGTTATTGTCAGCGCAATCCTGGACAATATTTCTGGTTTCGATCCCTCGTCTGCCACGATGGCTCCTAAGTACCGGAATCTATTAACTGTTTCCAGTTTTTGGCTTCTAATCATGATGTCAGTGCTGGTGCCACTGGTGTTGATGGTCATCAATTTGGTCTTCTCTACACTGATTTACATACCAAAAACAGTAGCTGTCTTGTCCATTTTTTCCACCAACTGAGCTAGCTCCTCCTCATTTCCTGCAAGGCCATCGATGTCATCAGATTCGTTATTATTCTGCCTCCAATACTGACAGTTCCTTCATGGTCTTCCAGTGCATCTGTCATGATTCTTTCAAGGAAGATGTTGAAGAGAATTGGTGAAAGCAAGCAGCCCTGTCTGACTCCCACAGTTGTCCTAAACCAATCTCCTATTTGACCGTTGTAGCATACTGCGCTGGTGGCTTTGCTATAATGGCTTTCTACGACTTTGATCAGGTTAGCGTTGATCTTGTACAGCTTCATGGTGGACCAAAGGGATGCATGCCATACCCTGTCAAACGCCTTCTTACAATCCATAAAGACATGATAAAGGTCTTGTTGGTGCTGGAGGTATTTATCACATAGTATTCTCAGGTTGAAAATCTGTTTAGCTGTGCTTCGCCCTGGTCTGAAGTCTGCCTGTTCTTCAGCTATGATTTCCTCTGCCCGCGGCTTCAGTCTGTTTAATATGATTTTTAGCATGACTTTGCTTGGGTGGCATATAAGACTGATCGTACGATGGTTCATGGTTCTGACATTGCTACAAATTGCCTTTTTTCGGGAGAGTTATTATGAGTGACTGAGTCCATGGTGTTGGCCATTCCTCTGTCTGCCAGTTCGTGTTGCAGATTGTTAGTAGGGCGTTTATCATGGCTTCAGCCCCATCTTCGACTAGTTCTGCAGGAATTTTGTCTACTCCTGCTGCCTTCCCTTTTTTCAATGCTTTCACTGCAGCCTCTACTTCTTCTCTGAGGATGGGGTAGCTGTCAGTGCTGGTCAGTGCTGATGAGGTGTTGAGTATGTCTGGGTCCCCTGTAGGTCTGTGGTTGTACAGGTCTGAGCAGTATTCTGTCCATCTCTTAAGAATGTCTTGTTCTTCTGTAAGACATTTACCTCATTTATATTGAATGATGGAGGAGCGTCCCTGTTTTACACTGGTCAGGTCTTTCACCAGTTGGTAAGCTTTTATGCTATTATTTTTCTTTAGATTGTTTTCTATATCTCTACACTGGTCTTCAATCCATGTCTCCCTTGCCTTTCTCATAATTTTCTATATAACCTGGTTGATTTCCCTGTATTGTTTTGCTCCTTCTACTTCTGACTTCTTCTTCTTTAGCTCTCGACGCTTGTCACACAGATCAAGTATGTCAGTTTTAACACAAGGTTTCTTTGGTCGTCGATGTTGGCCAAGGATCTCACTGGTTGTTTGGGTTACTGCTATGTTAAATGTGTCGATCATTGTGTCTATAACTGTGTTCTCTGCACTAAGAAGTAACAGTGGTGCAAATTTCCCCCTTATCCTTGCCTGGAAGGCTTCCAAGACCTCTGGATCTTTTAGCTTGTCAAGGTTGAATTTGATTCTTGTGGGGCCCTCTTTGTCGACTTTTTTAGACGTAGTCGGAGGGTCATCATCACTAAGTCATGGTCACTTCCAATGTCTGCTCCTGAGAAAATTCATACGCCCAATCAGGTACTGTGTCAGCACCCTAGCCTTTGGTTATCCAAAACCTAACCTGAAAGGCAGCAGGGGACTCGTGGAGGGCGGGGTCATCTATATCCCGTGCAAATGTGAACATCTGCCCACTGCCCATATACACGTTTTCTGATAAATCCAGCAATATGTTAACACACGATCTGATTCAGAATCTGTCAAACATACTAATACAATAGTATCTTGCTCTCATTAATCTGTTTTTGGAATATATTATTAGCACATTCAGAACGAGTATGTTGAATAGTTTATTGATTTCTTTAATTAATTTTTTTTCAATTTTTTATTTATGTGTTTGTTACTTGCAAATTGTCAGCAATATTTTGTGTTTGGGTTTTAATAAGTGCTTATTAATAAAAAAAAAAGCAATATACTAGCTAATTTTAAGTTTCTAGTGAATTTATCATCAGGGGATGTTTATGACTTTAGTCACTGTGAATAGTTTGGTATAGTGATCGACATTGTCCAGTCGCCTTTTTCCTTGTTGTTGTCTCAATATTCATAGCAAAGTAAACATAATCGTTTTCTTATTGATATAACAATTAAATAATAAAATATTTCCTTCTTCAAATCTTTAATATTTACCTAAAGACAAATACACAAATTGCAGGCATACGATACAATATATACCTTTAATAGTGTCATCAGTACACTTTTCATATTCAGTCTGTTAAGTAGAATCCTTCGTAAGTACCTAAAATGATCATTAACCATGTACGAAACAAAGCCACCATAGTAAGTCCTTCCAACAGAAACAATCTTTTACAAGCAGAATTGATACGTTAGAAAGAGATTTTGATTAATATATTTGAATGAAGAAAATGGACACACGTTTAAGGTTCTGTAAGCAAAGCAATATATCCGATTTAATTGACGCATACATAGTTATTATCACTTGTGATATCTACCTGTTGATTGTTACTCAGTGCCATTGTATCTTTGAGTTGTGTTTAAAAGATTCTACATTCTCTACTGTCATTATTGTCACCATTTGTAGTCATTGCCTTTATTCTATCACGTTGTAAGCATTAACCAGATTTCAACTTATATATGTTATACCCTGAGGCTAATAACTTCGCGCCGTAAATATGTATGAAGGTAAATATTTCGGCAAACAATGAGGTGGCAGCCAGTTACATAATAATCACATGTTTCACAGATAAGTGGTGGAATTTTGTGTTCTGATAAAAGGAACATCAAGTGGTAGTAGTAAATCCTCCCTTTAATGGCTGTTTGGAGGGGGTAGTGTTTGATAATTAAATGAATCATTATCTACTCGGAATTGAGCAAGGCGTGGCTAAAATTAGAATCGCAAGCTTAAATATTTTATCTTGAGAACTAAAAGTCAGTATTAGCTAACCCAGCTTTTTTAAATTATTAGGAAAGATAAGCTACTCTGACGACATTCGAAATTGGCGGTAAACTTGTTATTTTGGGAATTACAAGAAGCTTCAGTACAGGTCAGTGACTATTTGCTCGATTTTTGTAAAATATTATGGCAAAATAATTGTACTTTAATTATTGCAGTATGTATACTTTAGTACGTAGAATTACCATTTGTAGATTTGATTCCTTCGTAGCGTTTACTATTCATGCACATTTTGATATATGAGCAATGCTTATGTAAAGAATTATTATTGTAATGCGCTATTGCGTTAATTCGTAGTCAACGCGTGCATTTAATCATTTGATATTATATATTTGCAAATGTTGAATGATAAACTTTGTATCGTGGTTGCAGTGTACAACATTAGATAATAGGGATTGGCTTATTTGTGTATACTTTGTAAGAGGATTCCGTTGTAAGGATATATCAGCGCATGAATATGTGCATATCTGTTTATATTTTGTAGACGTGCAATGTACAGAAATGCGTCTGATTATGTAGATATAGTTCAGGATAATAAGAGTGAGAATCTATATTTACCGTGTACACAGAGAGAATGTGTATTTCGATGTGCTCGAATACATGACCAAAATAAGGTAATGGCTTATATGTTGATATTGTTGTTCAGTGTCAGTTAGATAGGTAATGGAATTTGCTATGCTAATGTCCTATTGTGTTAATACAGGAAACTTTTAAGGACCAGAATAAATGTAAGAGACAGTGGGAATCACACCAGTGCAGTTGGGTCGAGTCTCTAGGAGACAAAGTAAAAGGAAGAACGGAGACAGAAGTCAAGTGGAGTGGAGGAAATTGGATTACCAGTCGAGAGAAAGATCACACAAATGAGTAGGAACACAGAACAGGAGGACAATCTATCAAACTAAGTCACATGATGAAATAGGCCGTCACCATTTTAGTGACAGACGAGTGATAGGGTTTTAACTGGAATTGTATTTGAAAGATGACTGTTATTTAATGATATCAAATTGCTATTTATTTGAATTTCACATTTTTTAATCTCTCTATCACTACTTCAATGTGTGACACCAAAGAGCTAGGGTGGGTCTTCTGCAATAATTTAAATAATATTATAAGCACCCCACCCCAAGCAAATATAAGAAAACCGGCACATATTCATTTATTCTTGTAAATTTTAAGATTATAGAATGCAAGAAATTTTAAAATAGTCGATGCTTTATTTTCGTCGCAAATATATGAACATATTTTATTTTTGCGTTCATCGAAAATCTATTGACTACTCCAGATACTGCATATTCGCTGCAGTGGAATACAAAGTTTACAAATTTATAATCTCACGTTCATATAGAAAATCATAGAAAACGTTGTTCTAACCCAACTTGTATCTCATTTGAATTCAAATAGTCTTTTTAGAAATGTACAGTCTGCATGCCGTCCTTGCCACAGTACTGAAACTACTCTTCTGAAAGTAATTAATGACGCGCTCTATGCTTGGGATAACGGAAAGAGTACAGTCACCACCCTCCTTGATTTGTCAGCAGTATTTGACACAATAGCCCATGATATATCACTTCACAGTCTTCAGCATGTATTTGGCATTCATAATATAGCATGACTGTGGTTCAGGTCCTACTTAATCAACAGGAAACACATTGTATCTGCAAATGGAATGCATTCCAGTCGAGTTGATCTAGGTTGTGGTGTTCCACAGGGGTCTGTTTTTTGAACCTGTTCACTTCATTGTATACACTCAGCCGCTCTCAAGTTTCATAGATCATAACACAGTGTCACACCAACTGTACGCCGATGACAGTCAAATATATAAGTCTAGCCACCCAACTGAAGTTGATGCTACCATCCAAGGAGTCGAGAGGTGCATTTTTGATGTGACATCATGTAGGACATGAAAGAAGCTGCAGATGAATGATGATAAAACGGACGCTATTATGATCACAACACAATGACTTTCGCATTCACATACTTTACTTAAAACAATAAATATCAGCAACATCAACATTCAATTCACACAGTCGGTACGAATCCTTGTCGTTGCTCTAGACAGTACTCTCAGATTGCACCAACATGTTATAAACATATGCAAGGCTGCATATCGTGAGCTGAAACGCATCAGGTCCATTCGCAAATATATGTCAGCTGATGCCACAAAAATACAAAATACTTGTGTGTTCATTAGTACGTTCATGACTAGACTATTTGTAGCTCGATTCGTTCTGGTTCGTCTCAATATCTACTCCAGAAACTTTAAAAACTTCAACACAGAGCTGCTCTGATCATCTTTAGAGTATCACGATCAAAGCATACATCCGCGCTGCTCTGTACCCTACCCTGGAAATCCAGAATCAAAAACTGTGCACGAACAAACTTAAATACCTAATAGTGCTTCTTATTTTACATATTTTCTGCATTTTTTTATGTTTTCCAATTTCATGGTGTTTATTTTTTTTTTGTGTCATATCATTATTGATGTTGTAAAGCGTTTAGAGCTTCTAAAGATGATGCACTCTACAAAGTCATTATTATTATTATTATTATTATTATTATTATTATTATTATTATTATTATTATTATTATTATTATGTGTTTGTTTAGAATTTGTAACGTAGCTTTAACAATTGTTCAGTCATATCGCCACGATGTATGCAGCGAGGCAGTTTATAGGGATGTTTAGCAATAGGGCATCATACCGCAGACATGTAGCATGATGTCCCACTCAGTCACATTATCCTGACACCAGGCCGACCAGTCCTAACACTAACGTTATAATGCTGAGCGCCAAGCGAGGCAGCTGCTAGTACCATGTTTGTAAGTCTTTGGTATGACCCGGCCGTGGATCGAACCCAAGACCTCCCGCATTCGTTGCGGACGCTGTTACCACTAGGCAACCGGAGTGGTATTATTATTATTAGTATTATTATTATTATTATTATTATTATTATTACAAATCTCAATGACAACCGAATATCATACACATGGCATGCTACTGTTTAATTTCCTTTATATACACCTCCTCATCATGTGGTATAAGCAAATCATTATTGGTAAATTTCCTGACAATAAAAGACGTTTTTTGTACTTGGCAAAATTTACATATACAATAAAGCAAATCATTATTCATCAATTTCCTGACGATAAAGAAAAAACGCTATATGTATATGGCGAAATTTATTTCTATTTACTGCTCTCTTTAAAATTCTATATAAACTTTCCATCTTTGTAAGTTGTCAGTGATAACAGCATTGACATTGACCCAAAAAACATTTATTTGGAACAACGTGCAATTCATCCATTTAATATCCTTGAATGTTCCTATTTAGTTGCATTAAACAAAATTGTCAGCTTCACTATGTAATATAACTTGACTCGATCCGTCATATTTTGTAATGGATTTTTCTGTCTCAATTATATGTATTTAACGAGATTTTAACAACGTTTTCATTTCCCTTGTATCCCTAAACACACACACACACACACACACACACACACACACACACACACACGTATGTATGTATGTATGTATGTATGTATGTATGTATGTATGTATGTATGTATGTATGTATGTATGTATGTATGTATGTATGTACATAGAGCGAGAGATATAGAGAACCTAGCCACGGTGTTTTGTATTGCAAACTGAAAAGAACACTATTATTCTGACTATTCAAATGTTACCACTGTTTAACATAACATAATTTAACACCATTATTTTAATTGCGCTCATTAAATCTTAGCTCTCATGCATGACTAAGTATTTGAGTATTTACAAAATGGTGGTGATAACTATTCGTAGTAAATACTTTGTTAAACTAATGGCGAGAGAGAAAACCAAATGTCAGTAACATATCAGTGATTTCTAAGGTCATATCATTTGAACATTTCAAACATACGTATGTATATTCTGTAAGTTGAATCACTGATATACTAATAAATGTATACAAAGAAAATGAAGTTTGCAGAGTTTCATTTTAATGACAAATGTATACAATGAGTGACACTAAACATCCATAACAAATTTTCATTTATATCACAAACAAATGCAGACATGCATTTCCATCTGAGTTAAGGCTGACTGCAGGAAATATTGCATTCAATTTGATAAAGGGAGCGTACTTTTCTTACTATACGCAGTGTCCGCTACATGTATATATAATATGTGGTGGACACACTGTGTACAGTATGAAAATTTCGCAATATATATATATATATATATATATATATATATATATATATATATATATATATATATATATATATATATATGAGAGTTTTCCCGAATGGTGGTTGTGTAGAGTAAGTAGCGGCTATGTAGCCCAACAAAAGTGACAGTCCATTGTGCTCCTCTTTAAAGTTTATATATATATATATATATATATATATATATATATATATATATATATATATATACACTGTCAAAGTCAGAGTACACCTGGTACTGTGCCATCATCGTCATGGTCTCGTTACGTTTGATACTAGGACACCACCGTCATAATCGCACTATATACATAATGCTAACCAGACTGAACATGATGTCATCAAGTGTTTTAAGCGTTGTAAGGACTCATCGAAACCAATGTAATGAATTTTGTACTTCAAGATATTTCATATTAATGATGACTGAATTCATAGCTCAACTGAACTTATTTATTAACCTATGGAAAATAATTTCTTATAATCATACAATGTTTATGCTGCAAATGATTTGATATCGTTTTACGACAAAGTTGCATACATTCTTTTTGTTAAAATCCAGGGCCAATAAAGTTGTATTGGCATATTACTGTCTTTCCTATCAATGTAGAGCCATTTGGTACTTTAAAATCATTACATATTTGAATAAACGTCAAACATAATACCAATAATAGCAGACTATAGTAAAATATCTTCACATCCTAAGAAAGCTGGGGCCAAGTATTCCGTTGTGGACTTTAATATAGCACAAAGAATAAAAAGCCTTTCCATGCTTAGAGGCAGTGAGGTCAATGCTACCGCTATACTCTTTAAAAAGAATTGAACTATTCTTTCAAATTCAGTCAAACCATCAGATAGGAAAACGAATAAGCAATCGATTGGAGTTTTAAAGTTCGTAATGTATACGATTAGCGTCTAAGTGTAAATCCTGATCAGAAAAAGGAAAATCACATAATGGATCTCTTTCCAAGACTAGAACCGCTTTAGTCTTGAACATCTACCACTTTATCAACAATCAAAATATTTATTTTTACTAGCTATTTTGAGAATCAAATTAAGTATTATAATAATAATAATAATAATAATAATAATAATAATAATAATAATAATAATAATAGTAATAATAATAATAATAATAATAATAAAAATAATAATAATAGTAATAATAATAATAATAAAAATGAGGAAATTGTTGAACGCTTAATAGCTAGAAGCTCTAAGCGCTTTACATAAAAAACAAGAATATGACTACAAAAAACCCACCATGAAAGTAGGAAACAATAAATCATGCTGAAAATCTTGAAAGCCGGAATTATTATGATATCTTTAAGTTTTGTTCTCGCAGACGAAATTGGTGAGGCTTAATGTCACTCTTCAAATTGATCACTGTGTCTTTGTTTCTGTGCTCAATGGGCAATTAGTTCCACATTGATGGACCATGATATGCACAGGTTTGTCCTTGTGACTTTGTTTTCATTGTGGGAATAATAAGCATACGATTCTCAGGAGAAGAGCGTAATTATCATGCTAGTGTGTACACATGGGTGAGGCCAGATATATATGTTGATTGGAGTCCATCTGTGAAATCTAGCACAGAGAACAACTTCTGTGTTTGATTATGGATCGCATGAAAAGCCACTGTTAAAAATTAATTTGCTACACTCCATGTTAACGCCTTCTATTAGCCATTGTGCATCACCTTTAATGCATGCGTTCTTACACTTATATGCTTTTGTACGTTCATTAGCACCAATGAACTGACATGATATTATAGGAATAAGCTCGTCAAATGTGTTTAAATAGCTCCATAATTGCGAACCACTGACAAATGGTGTTGAGTAATAAGTCAAAGTAGCATTGGTTTGACAAGGGCCCGGAATCCTTTTGAGAAATTAAAGAGCATACTTAAACGTGCACCAGATTCCTTGGTTCGTAATGTCAATCTACAACATTTTACTCTATTGTTTTTATACATGTATGCTGATGCAAGCAATTTATTTGTTTGGTATATATTGACGTGTATGTTTTTGTAAATCCCCAGATTAATGCCTTCAGTAATCACAACTCCATTACTTTCGATAAAAAAAATTGAAAAACAAAGAACAAAAGAGATTTTTGAAACGGACTTCTCTGATTGCTGCATCAATACAATAATTAGACGCATCAAAGAAACCGATATTGTGATTGCGGACGAACATTCGCATGTAAAGAAGTACTATATTATTTTATCTTGTGAGTATGGTGTGTCTTTCGTAATACATCTCCCTTTGTAGTTATACTTAATAGAGTATCAAATGTATGTTTAGTAATATGTAAACGAAAGCTTTTTTGAATAAATACTTATTTTCATGCGGGGTTGTAATGTATATTTGATTTGTATTGCATGCCTGACATTGATCATTGATGATTAAGGATTGTTAATGTAATGTTAGCATTCGTGACTTTCGTCACGATTACGAGTGGTAATGAAAGATGCATACTAAAATTTTAGATTAAGGTTTAACCGTTTTGCCGTTAATGGAAGTGTTCAACTAAGAAGTGTTTGGTAAATAAATTATCCACTCCTGTTTTAGAATCAGTATGTGGAATTAGTTACAGCCAGTACTCAGGTATATTGTGAGAGGAATTATTTACTTAACTTATTTGTTGAAATTACTAAGTGCTTGTTGACTTTAGATTAACACATTATTTTTGAAACATTTCGAACTCATGACTTTACCTTCTGGACGATATATCAATGTATCACACCATAACCTTTAATACTAGAGGTATTAGTGATGTGTGTTCTTGTGCTCTGCGATGATAAGTTGTCGGGCTGATTCAGAGGACTGTCTACTTTTCTTAGTGTCATTTTATTTGTGGCCGTACTTTCATCCATTAGCAATAATTTGCATTCGACATCGGCTGTGTCCTCCACAATGGCTTTTCCTAATCGTTTAAAGGCTTTATGTATTTGTGTCCACCTGTGATGTAATATGTTGCTTTCCAGAAGAGGGAAAAAATAGATTTTTTGAATTAAACCTAATTACGTAAAGGTTTTTGTGGCGAGGTTTCTCATTTATTATTTTAATCTCTGTTTGAATGAGTCATACTCTAAGGTTCCTGTGTTCAGGCCACCTATTTGCTTCTTTTTACTAATGCAAGATACGTCATTATATGATGAAGTGTGCTCCCACCCATTGACATATTTGTATATGGATAGTTTCCATAACATAGTCTTAATGTTTAGTGATCGTGGCTAGCAATCATTCGAGTGTCCCTGTATATTGCGTATAATGGTGTCTGCTGTACGATTTGTTTTATTCGGACTAGTCTATATTCATTCGAAACCTTGTATGCTTGTTTGATTTTATTTGCTAAGCCATATGTTTCCATTTTACATACACATGTATATGTACTGTTTAGATACATTTGAATACATCTTTGCCACATTTCTTGAGGGGTTTATTACTTTGAATAAGCATTAGAAATATCAGGTCACTTTATGTGCCTGGCGATCATGTATGCTTGAATTTATATATAGGCTGCATTTGTTTTGGGATATCCAGAAATATAAAATAAAAACCAATAACATAAACAGTGTGTTCATGTATTGTTTACATGCGTTGCATTTAATACAACTGCGCCTCTTTTGCATATAGTTTACGTCACCAGTTGAAAACTGCGCCAAATCAAAAGTAAAAACAATACTGAGAAAAATGTGATTCGTAGTCCTATCAGATAAGTATAGGCGTGTGATCATGTTCCCTTGTGCGTTTGTACTGTCTGCCCTTGATTCAACTTGTTTCTTGGCTTCCTCGCAAGCATGTCTACCTCTCTTGGTACCTCTTTAATATACCCTCACAAAATAACGTTTAAATTGCAGCAAAACGTGGGACCCAGTTCCAGTGATTACAAGGCACTTTGCTCTATCGTAATTTGAGAGTTACAGAGCATTAGTCTGTTTACAGAGGAGAAGCTTCTACATATTTGTTCTATTGAGACATAGTTGAAGTTGTTTTTGCAACAATACATACTAATCTACTTTTCTTTTTTCCAGGCGTGGCAACCTTTCCTGATCATCAGAAATACTGATATTAAATCTGATATTTTTAATAAAGCCATTTTTCCATAACAACACATCATCTATGTTTTTAATCGTATTATACTACTTTTATGTAGGATATACTTTTGCATCATATTTTGTAAACTTTTAAAACATAGTGTGCTCTATTTTCGTTTTGATTGTTTAACTGCTGTGGACATCCCCGTTCCCGACCTGTTGAGGGGAAAAAAATAAAGGTCTTATTGTGATCCGTTTTCTGGCAATGAGTGCATGAAACCAGAAAATATTAGCACTTGTATATGAAGGCTAATGTAGACCGTTTTATGGCAATGAGTGCATGAAACCAGGAAAGATTAGCACTTGTATATGAAGGCTAATGGAAATAGACCGTTTTATGGCAATGAGTGCATGAAGCCAGAAAATATTAGCCCTTGTATATGAAGGCTAATGGAAGTAGACCGTTTTATGGCAATGAGCGCATGAAACCAGAAAATATTAGCACTTGTATATGAAGGCTAATTTGATCATGACCGTTTTATGGCAATGAGTGCATGAAACCAGAAAATATTAGCATCTGTATATGAAGGCAAATGGAAGTAGACCGTTTTATGGCAATGAGTGCATGAAACCAGGAACGATTAGCACTTGTATAAGAAGGCTAATCGAAGTAGACAAATTACAGAGAGAAAAACCAATTACAGCTGAAGAATCATTAAAAGTTGTTAACTTTCCAAAATGAAATGGACGAGCAAGTTCAAATAACAATATATTGAAAACATATATTAAACGCTCAATTTTTGAAACGCTAAATGTGTAATTTATTAGAACATATTCAGCAGACAGTATTCGTAGCAAATGATTAGACTAAAAGGGAAATTATGCTACTTTGCAACAATGAAGATAGCAGTATATATATATATATATATATATATATATATATATATATATATATATATATATATATATATATAATTTTATGTGAATTATATGTTTTGGTCATGTTTAACTTTATTTTAAATCGAATGTCCTTCTTGAAAAAAAATTACTATCTGAAACTCAAGCTGGATTGTGGAATGCTATTCAATAATAAATAAAATACATATTTTATGTAAACTTATTTTTGGATTTATATGACATTACAAAGATACATTTTATTATAATCTTGTTGACTTACATGTGTTTTTGGTTAAGCATGGTGAGTTGAATTTTTCATAATCTTTTGATATATCCATCAAGAGAAACTGTTCTTATGTTATATTAAATATTTAATATGACATCAAATTATGTGTGGAGTTAATAACGAATATTATAATATATTCATATGCTAAATATGTATAAGCAAGGAAACAATATACCACAATTGTTGTTCTCCTTATTCCAAAATGACCATGACTTAATTTGTATTTGAATATGGTTGTAGTTTTTGCGCTGCACCTCGAAACGTGTTGATTTCTAAAATGTTCAATGTTATGTTGCTTGAAAAATGCCATATTTTGACTCATTAACAGGCACTTTATAGTTAGCCAAATTTAGCTTTTTTTATAATTGCCCTTCGAAAATACAATCTTTTGCTCTAGAAGGACAACACATGTTTGCTAAATGTATTCTTAGGAAATGTCTAGCTAGTATCTGCAATGCCATTTTGCATAAGTTACATGCATTTTGTTTTAAACCCAAATCTATTAAACAGCATGATTAGCCTAATGCATCTCTCCTTCTCTTTCCATAATGTACATGTATGCTTAGACAAGATTTGCTAGTGTATTCAATACCATTTTTTATAACCGATATAATGATTCTAGGAAATCCAAATTTGGCTAAATGTATCTTTAACCAAATCTCGCTCTCCACTGCAATGTCCATGTGCATGTAATTCATATTTGACTTGTAAGATGTAAAATCAATATTTATCCAGCTGTACATTTGGCCAGTGCAATTGGTCTTAAATGGTACATTTTGCGTAATTATATTTGAGGCAATCTGTTCAAACGTTCCTAAACTGAAGTTATTTCTATAGCTCATACTAAAACCTCAATTTAAAAACAAATGCTTTAACAGACAGTTAGGCCAAAGGTAAAATTGATGGATAAAAAGCCTAGAGTTTTAATATTAGTGTTTAAATTTACTTAACATTTATTTGTACACCAAAGACATAACCTAAAGGGTGCATATTGTCAATCAACAATACTCTCAAACAGACAATCTGTTGGTTGCAGTGAGTTTTATCTAACGTTTAATGCCATATAATGGTGACTTCATTTAACTTCCTATGTTTTGTACACCATGAATGGTTTGAAAACATATTATTACTAATTTCGTGTCTCGGTTAACACTTAGAAGACATTACGACGTTAACTTCAAAATGGAAGAAATAATGCATTTACCTCGTGCAAAGCAAATCTCACGTAGAACAAATAGGGGTAAGGCTGAATATCAGCACAATCTATCGCATTGTATTTCCTGCAGATGCAACATGCTGCAGCATATAAACGTACTAGTATTGATTCTAGATTTGTTTCTTTTACCTTACTCAAGGTGATATGATTGAACAGTTTGAAATCTGTCCCATCACTCATTCTGTGCTAATTTCATTTATTTAATCAGCACATTCATTCATTCACTGGTTAAATATCTCTGCATAAAATAATAGAATACCAAATGTGTTTCCCATGTACAATTTGAGGAGAGATGATTATAGGATTTTATGTTTAGGGAGACCGCACTCTTTATCATATTTTGGACAATTCGCGTAATGGCAAGCCGTCAATCAATCAATCATTTGAATTATCCTCGTGTGCGATCATCTAACCATGTACGAGTAATTCTTGTGCGCACAGAGGACTAGTTAATTTTTCTTTGATAAAGGAAATCAAGCCACATCACCCACTCTTTCATTCACTCAAAGAGTGACATTTAATTGAACTGACAGGACGAGAGACCATAAGTCCTGTTCTATCTGTTTGTTTGTTTGTTTTAGGGTGTAACGCCATTTTTCAGCACACGATAGGCTATACATGGCGGCCAGTATTATTTGGTGGACGAAGAACCCGGGAAAATCCCCAGAAATAACCAGCGATCCACGAAAAGCTACTGGCAATCTTTCTCACATAACTACATTATCCGAATCTTAGACTCGAACCCACGCAGACAGAGGTTAGACGGCAGTGATCGGTAACGGAAAGCGCTTTCGACCACTCGGCCACTCGGGTCCCCCCTGTTCTATTTGTATTAAAGGCTA